>PVIW01011625.1:0-36505 GCA_004026585.1 Noctilio leporinus | reverse complement strand
CCATTGTGTAAATGTACCAAAGTTTTTTGATCCAATCATCCACTGATGGGCACTTAGGCTGTTCCCAGCACTTGGCTATTGTAAATAGTGCTGCTATGAACATAGGTGTGCATAGGTTCTTATGAATTGGTGTTTCAGGATTCTTTGGGTATAGTCCAAGTAGTGGAATTGCTGGATCAAAAGGCAGTTCCATTTTCAGTTTTTTAAGGAAACCCCATACTGTTTTCCACAGTGGCTGCACCAGCCTACATTCCCACCAACAGTTAAATACACAAATTTTTAATAAATAAATTCTGGGGTTTTTTTTTTTTAGGTATTCCCTCTTGAGTTTGCAATGTGGAGTCGGGTCTGAGAACCACATCTTGAGATTCCTCTAGCATAAAGCTGAAGCACCTCTATCCATCCTTAGAGGGAGAACATTCAAGCCCCTCCACCTCCCATCTGATGGCACTAGCAGAGTCCAGACAGACCTTCGGTCTCTCTCCTGCTGTGTGCCAGGCAGGACAGGACAGTCTGCACCTTGGGAGGCTGGTCTTGGGACTGGGGCCTGGCTTCTGTGACTTGTGTCCAAGTCAGGACCTGAGTCAAGTCTTTGGTTCCTAAAGTGGCTGCCATGGCTGAGCTGCCATCATTCCTAGAGCAGTGACTCTCACCCTCAAAATGTCACCCTCTGGAGAGGGGTTCTGAGCCACTCTGACTGGGATGCTTGCTCTTCAGATCCCTGACAGGGAGGTTAAGGCTATGGAGCAGCAACAACCCCAGGCACCAACGTGCCACTTCCAAAGCCTGGGGCAGCTCAGGAACTAAGCAGCAGTTTGGTGTCTTGGGTCAAAAGGCAGGAGGCTGCAGAGGAAGTGGGTCTTGGTCAGAGCTCTGGGCTCCTGCAGAGGGTGGGGCTACCATGCTGGCACAGCGCACCCCAGAGGTGGAGGCTGGCTGGTGTGACTGAGTGCTTTGCTCTAGTTGCTGCCCCAGGTAGTAAAGGTCCCTCCCTTCATTTCATTTCTCTGTGGACAGAGGAGCCCCGAGAACCTCTTAGTCTAGGCTCTCAAGCCCAAGGGCTGATGAATTGCAGCATTCTTGAAGATCAGCTCTTTCTGGTTCCATGGACAAGAAGCCCATGGAATGCTGGGTCAGGACCTGTCCAAGGGCCCCTTCACTGACCTGAACTGCCTTTCCACCTTTCCTGTTTTTTCTCTACTCATCCTTCTGCTTCCACAAGACATGTCAAAGTGATTCATTTTCAGAACAATGAAGATCTAGCCATTCAGGTGACTTTTCCTGAAAAATAGGACCAACTTACTTTCTCCTTATATCACATACTCTACTTACCTTAATCTAAAGTGATTCTTCAGCAAATCAGAAGAGCTTGTTCCAGTGAGATACCTTTCTGGTACAGTATTCAGCTACCTACACACACCTACAGCTTCTTGTCAATAACTATTATGGTATCATCGTGTTCCCAGGTCTTTCAAAATATTTTCTATAGATACAAACTCTTCTCTCATACGTATACCAATGTGTGCCTGCTGCGTAATTTAAACTGTTTCCAATTTTTCACTTTTATAGTGAATCTACTTTGAATCTCCTTGCACATGAAGCTAATAAGTATGGGATTTTTGATGGGGGTTGAGGATAGTACTTCAGCATGGGAAACAGAACAGAGGTGGCAAAAAGAGGTGAATTCAGGGTTCCAGTGAGTAATAGGATACCCTTGAAATCAGGTGATATTCAAAATGTTTAATTGACCCAGGACAAACACTGAGAAACCAGAATAAAGACAAGCTGTGGGAGCAGAGCAGGCTTCTGGAGGTATCCTGTTGGGCCAAGAACCACCCCCTTAGATAATGGATTATGGAAAGTGGAGGTTCTAGGGGAAAGTGTGGAACACCTGGGTTGATAGAGGGCATTGGGAAGGTGGCTCTGGAAAGCAGCTATTTACCAACCAGGGAGGCTGTACTTTGATATTTTAATAATTTGCATAGTCATAACAGTGCTTGCATGCTGACTATCAGCCCAGATATCAGGGATCTCATGGCAGCACTCCACGTAGCTATAGACTGTCCCATGCCTTTTTCAAAGCTTTTCTCAGCTCACTCGTCATAGATCCTAGCAGTGATGGTGAAGGAAAAATGTTTCTTGACTTTCTTGTATGAGTTATGGAGAAAAATAAGGCACAAAGAAGGGTTTATAACTTTCTCAGTAGACTCAAGGAAGTTGTTGGTCATGCTGGGAGTAGAATATGAGGTGCTAGCAATGCTGATTCACTCAGAATGGAGACATCTCCTGTCAAACTTAATTTCACTTGGAGACTCTAGTCAATTTTCACAGTGACTGATAATATTTTCATGGCACATGAGGAAAAAAGCTATAAAGAAGCTCCATGACACTCTGGCTAGGTCTTAGGGAAGTGGCTGTTTTTCATAGGAAAGTAAGAAACCAGAAAGGTTTTAGAAACGTTGTCATGACTCATGAAGCCCTCATTTTCCACATCCACCTGTGTCAACAGAGTCAGCTCTAGAGGGATTTCAAATGAGTTAAAACTTTTTTGCAGACTGTTACTCTCTTATCCAACAAATAAGCATTCATATTCACAATGTGAAGGTATTTCCTTCACATTGCTGCTCAGCCTTGAGGAAGTGGCAGGAAAGCCGCTCATCTATATTCTTCATGCGGGCTCCTGAGGAAGCTGAGTTCTGGGGACTCCTTGGTTTCAAGGGTCATGAGTTTCATTTTTGGTACAGTCCTTAACTCACTCTATCAAATGGGTGGACATGGGAGAAGAGGCTCAGGAACATATTTAGTTAATTGAAAATGAAGTGAAATAAGGAACCATGATATATTCTTAACATTAGGTATACAGGATGCATGTGATAAAGTGGCAAAATTTTAGTAAAATAAACAACATACCACAAAAGTGTTATATTTTAAAATAAATTTATTCTTATATGTAAATACATAAACATAGTCATTACTTTTTAAATTGTTTTAAAAAAGTCTCCATTTGCTGCAATAATAGACTCAACTCAACTTTGGAATCTTGAGCACACTTTAATCAACTTTTCTTTATCCATAGACATCACCATGTTTTTGGGTTTTTTTAAAGATTTTATTTCATTATTTTTAGAAAGAGGGGAAGGGAGAGAGGCAGAGAGGGAGAGAGACATCAATGTATGGTGGCGTTTCACCTGCCTCCAGCCACAGATCTGACTGGAGACCTGGTTTGCAACCTGGTTATGTGCCCTGGCTGGGGAATCGAACCTGCGACCTTTGGGTTCGCAGGCTGGCGCCTTAATTACTGTGCTACCAGCCAGGGCTTCATGTTTTCAATCTTAGCTTTAACCACCTCTTTATTGAAATGAGGTTGTTTATTAACTTCTCTCTCACAAATGCTACATACGTAATCATCTAAAGGATTTGCATCTGGTGAACTAGGCAGTCAGATTTCCTTTGACCAGAATTCAGAAACATTGATACTGAGAAATTCTTGCACCTTTTTGGCATTATGTGCTGGTGCACCATCTTGTTGGAAGAGAAAATGATGTCCATTTGCCACTTGCTTCATCCATGGTACAGCTAATCTCAAAATGTCAAGGTAAACATCAGGAGTCACCTTAGCCTTGTGGGAAAAAATGCAGGTTCATGATACCTCCCTCACTGCTGACAACACCTAACACCATCACTGCAGCAGAAAATTTCATTTTCATGATAATTGGGACTTCATTAAGATTCTCAGAGAATCTTAATGTTTCTTCTGTTGACTATTTGATCCTGCTGAAAATTCTTTTCATTGGCGAAGAAAATCAGAGGGTTTTTTCTTTAGGATTTTTCCATTTTGTTAGCAGTTTCCTTGGTTTTTCAAAGCACCTTTCCTTTTTCTGCTGTGTCATAACTGGCCTCTTCTAAGGACATACAATCTGTATCTGATGTCTTCAGCAATAATCTTGCAAACTGTTGCATTTGACATCTGCAGTTCTCTTATTGAGCACATTGGCTTTCCTGGATCTCCATTGATGATCTCTTGGATTCTGTGTACAATATCTGGACTTGTGCAATCCTTGTGTACCTTACATATTTTCCTTATTGGTGTGGTGACATCAGGATCAGCATCATACACCTTCTTCACATTGTCAATTGTATGTAAAAGGTGTTACTGAAGTCCACAGTTTCCTTAGCAGTTCACCCTGCATGCAATCCAGAAATTATGGTTGCTCTAACATCATTTCTTTGACATGACAGTTGCTCTCAGAATTTAATACTTTATATCTGAAACAATGATGTTAAGTCATAACCTTAGAAACATAGTTTTTCAAAAGTAATAAGCACATGAAATAAGGAGATACATTATTGCCAATTTATCACAGGCACCCTATAGTCAATGGGTTTTTATATGTTTATTTTGAGATAATGCTTACTGCTGGGCAATGGCACCTAGTGATCTCACCTGCATGGAGACACTTTTACCTCTAACCTGCATTTCCACTTACCTGATGTGCACCCACAGTCTCTGATGGAGCACGTGATATGTTGAGTCAGTGCTCTTGTCATAATTAAAATTTCACCATTAATTGCACTGACAAAGTTAAACAGGCAAAGAGGACTTTATTCTGGACTATTTCAATAGAGTAGAGAGACTAGGTAGAAAGTAGAAAGACTAAGCTCAACTCCACAAATGGCTGGAGAGGTTTTAACGGCTGGGTATGAGGACTAGTAGGCCACCTGTGTTTGCTAATTGGCCTTCACAGTTGCAGTAAGAAATCTGCTGAAGTCAGGCATGTACCCTCCTACAGACACTGGGAGGTGAGGGTGTTGTCACCTTCAATGTTTTCATTTCAAAAGATGGTTCCCAGGTCCTTGAGAAGGAAATATTTTTGGTTGTAAAACCAGCAAGAGGCTAGAAGCTTTGTATATATTGCAAAGGGGCAGAGTAAGAATTTATAATTGCAAGGTTTTTAAAGTAAATGCTCTAAGGAAAGAAGGGTAAGGGGCCTATAGTTAGGAAGAAATCTGTCTAAAGTTTAGTCAAGGCAAAGGGAACGTTATCTTGCTCAACCTCTAAGGCAATTCACAAATGAACTACAACATTCATTCCAGCTGCTTCAGAAGAACCCTTAACTCAGTGAGACATGAACTTGGACATCTCAGAGCCCTTACGAATAGTCTCTTGAAATGAACTCATAAATTCTTCCTTTTAATGTACTCAACCAGGACTATTTCCATTGATTGAGTCAATAAACATTTATGAAGCATCTCTTCTGTGCCAGATACCATTTTAAGTATGAACAAGGTGGAAACTTCTAAAAGAGACCTCACAGCACTGAAGGAGATAAATGAGTAGGTGAACATTTAAAATGAAATGGGAAAGTTCCTCAAAAAGGTTAAACCCCAAGACCCAACAATTCCACTCTTAGATAGCTACCTAACAGAAATGAGAACATTATGTCTGCAAAAAAAGCTTGCACAAGAATGTTCCTAACAGCATTATTTGTAATAACTAAAAGGAAAAACAGCTCACGTGTTCATTAACTGATGAATGGATAAATATGGTCTCTTTCTAGAGTAGAATATTATCAAGCAATAAGAAGACATGGAGTATTGATATATACTACAACCTGGAGGAACCCTGAACACAGTATTTGAAGTGAAAAAAGCCAGCCTCAACAGCTTGCATATTGTATGATTCCATTTAGATAGAGTGTCTAGAATAGGCAAATCCCTAGAGACAGAAAGCAGACCACCGATTGTCTAGGGTCTTGGTGTTTAGGGAATGTGGCGAATGACTGCTAATGGGTATGGAGTTTCTTTTGGTCGGGTTGATGATTTAGTACATTCACAAAATGATGGTTATGAGAAAAATGGAAGGAGCACTAGGTGTGACCTCAGAAGACCTGGTTTGAATCCTACAAGTATTACGTGCTTGACTTTTCCAATGGCATGTTCTTTGAGATTTCTCTTTTCTGTTTTCTCCACCTCACTGAATGATCTCTTCCAGTTACCAAACTAGAAGCTTGGGAGCAATCTGAAGTGCGAGCCATCTGAAGATGACCCTAGCTAATCAGTCATCAAGTCCAATTGATTCTATTTCTTCAATCTTTTTATTTTAAAAAAGATTTTATTCATTATTTTTCAGAGGGAAGGGCAGAGGGGAGGAAGAAAGGGAGAGAGACATCACTGTATGGTTGCCTTTCACCTGCCTCCAGCTACAGACCTGGCTGGAGACCTGCCTTGCAACCTGGTTATGTGCCCCAGCTGGGAATCCAACCAGCAACACTTGCATTCACTGGCCGGTGCTCAATCCACTGAGCCTCACCAGCCAGCGCATCTTTAATCTTTTTATATGCTCCGTCCTCTCTATTCCTGCTCCTCCTGCCTTTCACCTACATCATCTCTCACCTGAACTATTGCAACAGCCTTCGCTCAGTCTCACCACCTGAGTCTAATTCCTCTCACCCTCACACCACCAGGAGGGAGGTGTTTGTAATAAAAAACCTCATGTTACTTCCTGGCTCAAAAGCATTCAATTGTTCATTATTGTGTCACAATAGCAAACACATACACAATGCTCTATGCCCGATAGGCACCATTTGAAAAAAACTTTGGATGCATTAAGTCTAAACCTAACATCAATCAAAGTGATAGAGGAAGGAATTGGGCACAGAGGGGTAAAATAACTCACACAAGGCCTTGCAACTGCTTAAGTCTGGAGCTGGGATTGAACCTGGGGAGCCTGGCCAGAGTCTATGCTTATAATCATGATACTACACAGCCTCACAAAGATGGAGGCCAAACTTTTTTCTGCGCCCCAGGCCCTGCCTACCTCCAGCTTCTCCATGTCTCTTACGCTCTGGTATTACAGAACTACCTGCACTTCCTCAAAAGGGCCCGTCACTCTTCTGGGCCTTTGGATAATGCCTTCCATTCTAACTGGGCTCTGGAAACCCCTGTCCTTCAAGACTAGTCTTTGGAGATATTGGGTAGGTTTACCCAAAGTTGGTTGGCCAGTGACGAGCACAGGTGCCTGGCTTAGAATAGGTGTTCATTTAACACATGTGATTGAAATAAATGGAACTGAAAAAGGTAGCAGGAGGAATTAGGGTATCAAGAATGTCATAGGTATTTCACATACCCACTTTCTCACCCAGGAATCCCATCAAAATCACAGTCCTGGGGCCCTTCCCTCTTCCAGATGACATCTCGTTAATCTGATTAACCCTTGTGTGTCCTCAGGCATGTTGCTCCTCCTGTATTGATCAGGAGGAGCCCACCCTTGTTAAGCAGAGTCAGCCTGCAGTGGAAGGGGTGCCCTGCATGTGCACCTAACCACCAAGAGCCTGGCCAGGTATCAGTGGCACCTTCCTCCACTGGATACCAACTTATTTATTTTGTTTACCCTGCTTCAGCTGTGTTCCTGCTATTAACATCCTTTTCCTGCCCAGTGACCCAAGTACCAGAGAGATGTCACTATGCAAGCCTCATGAAAGGGGAGCTCCAGAGGGTTGTGCAGGCTGAGCTCTGGGTTTGGTGATGATCACCATTAAGGAAATTTGTAACAATGCCCAAACTCAACTCTCTCGCCGGTAACAAAGAATTGAAGATGGTTCATAATAGATATCAAGACATCTCCAAAGACACTGCTCTGATGACCCCATACAGTTCTGATTCCATTGGCATCCGCATTTCTAGGAACCCATTTTCTTCCTCATGGGGGTGTGCCTTTGTCTCTGTCTAGAGAAGTATGCCCACCTGGGAGCTCTGCCCACACTTTGTCCTCAGCTGATACTCAGTGTCAAGGCAAAGGGTACTCTGATTATCATCAGAATGTCTCACATGCCATGTAAGCATCACATGCAAGCCTGATGGGGGGTCTTCCCGCCTTCTGGTCCTTCTTTGCTTGACTTCTGAGTCTAAGTCCTCCTTGAGTCCTTCTTTGCCCCTCCTGCAGGCTGCAGCCTTCAGGACACGAGTCCCCACCTCCTCTGCAGCAGATGCCAGGAGCTCTTTGAAACTTGCCCATGGCCTCTGGAATCCTGACTCTGAGACTGGGCATTCCAACAGCAACTCCTTGGGTGCGGATCTTGGAAAGATCACTTCAAAACAGTCTCAGCCCAGGCCCCAAGGACAGGCTTTGCCTCTATGAGGTTTGTAAGGTGCCAAAAACATCTCCGGTACCCTGGCAGGAGCAGCCAATGGAAGCCACAGCCGGGACCCCTCCCACCACCCCCCTCAGTGGCATCCCAGCCTCCTGAATTTCTCCTCCCTCTCTCCTGGCCTGACACAGAAGTGAGGACCCAGAGGCCTCAGGGTCTGCAGAACCTTCTCTGTCTGCCCTGTGGTTCCCAGACGGAGCCTCATCCGCTCTGAAGATGGCCTGGAAACAGCTGCTCCTTATCTCCTGTTTCTCGGCCACTGTGCTCCTGTGCAGTGAGTATGGGGAGACTCCAGAATGGACAGGAGTTAGGTGAGGCTGCTCAGATGGCTGGCCCAGAGACAAAGGGAGGTGCTTATCTATAAGGCAGGTGTGTGTGTGCGTGTGTGTGTATGTGTGTGTAGCGTAACACAACACAGAGAAAACAAGCCTGTGGTTTCCTGGGGAGATCAGCTCTGGGCTGGTGTGTGTGTTGCACCCAGGAAACCACACTGGGGTCTGGCCAGTCACAGAGCCTAGGAAGGACGGTCCTGGCTGGGGCAAGCGTCCCTTGGGGGTACTGCAGCCCTCACTCTGTGCTCTTGTCCACAGTGCTGCAGGAGGGGACGGGTGCATCCGTGGGCACCAGGCAGGTGGCCGGACAAGAGGCCCAGGAAGGTCAGTGCAGGGGCCGCCCAGTGGAGTAGAATGGGAGGGCCAGCTCCTGTGGGAGCTTGGGAGGGGCCGTGCTAGCTATGACCGACCTCTTTTGGGTTCAGGTGTGGAACAGAAGATTTTCATGCAGGAATCAGATGCCTCAAATTTCCTCAAGAAGCGTGGCAAGAGGTCTTCCAAATCCCTAGATGAGGTTAACGGTAAGGATGCTGGCAACCTGCCTTCTGCGGATCCCTCTGGTTCCTCCTCTCTCCCAGGCAGCTGGACTGTGGGGACCACCTCAAGGGATTGAGGTCCCAACCTAGGTCCTTGGGCAGCAAAGTGACTGCAGCTGTCTCTCTCTCTTTTTCTTCCTTTCTTTTTTTTTTTTTAAAGATTTTATTTAATTATTTTTAGAGAAAGAGAAAGAGAGGGAGGAAAACATCAGTGTGTGAGAGAAACATGGATTGGTTGCCTCTCACACACCCTCAGTTGGGGCCCTGGCCTGAAACCCAGGCATGTGCCCTGATTGGGAATCGAACTAAAGATCTTTCAGTTTGAAGGCCTGCAGCTTTTAATGAGAGATCCCACATTTCTTTGATTGCGGGTCACACTGTTACTTTTTTTTTTTTTTAAGATTTATTTTTTATTTCCAGAGAGAGAGGAAAGGAGAGAGGCAGAGAGGGAGAGAAACATCAGTGTATGGTTGCCTTTCACCTGCCTCCAGCCACAGACCTGGCTGGAGACCCTGGCTGGGAATTGAACCAATGACCTTTGGGTTCGTAGGCCAGCACGTTATCCACTGAGCCACCAGCCAGGGTGAGGTCACACCATTTTTGACTGACTATGTTGTCAGAGTAAGAAACAAAAAGGGTCCGTGCCACATGCACCTCACAGTGATGAGATACATCCTAGTTTCAGAAAGTTAAAAACCTAAGAGGGAAACCTATGTTCTAGGAGCACAGTACCTCAGTGTGTGATTTTCGGAGTGCTGCAAGTGAGCCCGTAGATGCAAGAGCCGTAGCGCTGTGAGCAGGGACTTGGAGCTGGGATTGTGGGTTTGACGAGCAGTTTCGCAGCTGAGTGGCCTTGGCCACTTCCTCTCCCTGGGCCCAAGTTTCCTATTTGGAAGTCCCTGAAAGTGTTTTTTTTTTCCTTTCCTTTTCTTTTTAAAAAAGTTTTTGTTTTCAATGCATTTAGGAGACCTTTGAGCTGGGAGACCTGTCTCCTCAGCCTTAAGGATTCCTGGTGTCACCTGCCTAGCAGGGACCCTCATTTCCATGACCTGCTGACCCTCTGGGGGCATTTGAGTTTTATGCCCTTGAACTAGATTCTTCCAAGGTCTCCAAGCCCTGACTGTCTCTGAGTCTGTGGCTTGATTCATTACTTGTGTGTGTGTCTGAATAAACTCTTTGTGTGGCTCAGCACACTCAGCAAGGTAACTTGCTCCTTAAAAATGACAGGACCAGTTTCAAATGATGGGTAAGAAGAGAGTGGAAAATACCGGGAGATAAAATTCCTTTTTAAAAAAATGGATAAATAGTAACCACACTGGGAACATTTCCAGGCCTCACACAATTTGGGATTTAAAAGTTGGCAAATGTCAAGAAGCCCTAAAAAGACTGATGGAAGTTGGGTAGCTCTTGATTGAAATCTGAGAAGCAACTTTTGGGGAATTTTAGAGGCAAAATAGTTTCCATTCCTCAGGAGCTGAGCAGAACAATGAGGCTCATGACTAAGCCAGAGGTTCCTCACCTTAAATTGAACCTCAGAGTGTCAGCTGTGGATGGCCTGGGGCAGCCTGGAGAAGACCTAGGATGTGCCTAAGTGCATCTCTTGTCACCTGGTCAACTTCTGTGGATGAGCAGGAGATCAATGCATAATTATGTCTCAGGTTGAATAAAAGGCAAGCGATGAACTTGAATATGAAACTAGGAAACAGGCATCTGATATCTCTGGGCTTCTGGGTAAAGATGCAGGCCACTTGAGGGTGAAAGGAGGAACTAATCCAGTGAGACGCTTATTTATGAAAAAAGATGTATGTAGTGCCTAGTGTAAGAATAGCATCTGGTCCCAAGAATTCAATTGTTTTTATTCATTGCTAAGTCAAAGGTTTCATTTGTGGCACCTCTGAAAAGGCTATTTGGGAAGTTCATTGCTTCTCTGGAGTCAGGCTTCGTTAGAAACTGGCAGTAGCTCAGTCTGCTTAGAGTCTAAACCCAGTGTCCTGCCCTCCCTTCCCCCACTGCAGCTGTCTGGTACCTGGAGCATCATCAGGGCTTGTGGTGGGTTGTAAGGGGGATTCTGCCATGCATAGTGGGTTCTATCCAGCAGCGGAGTGTGAAGTGCTGGTCCCAGGCCCAGCTCTGCCTTGACCAGCTGTGTGACCTTGATTCAATCACTGCACCACTTTGAGTCTGAATCCTCCCCTAAGAAATATGTGGATGTAATAAGGCAAGAGGCGAGAACCAATCCCTTCTGCTGCACTAAAGATTACTGAAACTACAAAGGTAAAGGCACAAATGTGGGATAAACATGGTATTTACCTAAGGAGCCTGCACTGAGACCAATTCAAATAACTTGATTTTTCATCTGAGTTAAGTTAAACAATATAAACTTACTGTAGATAACTCATGTTTAATCAATTTACTCATTCTTGTAAGCTCATTACTTCCCAGAAGGATTTGAGATGGTTTGCGGTATTATCATTTTGCAAAGAAATACTTGTTCCTCCCAGCACCCTTATACTGTGGGGTGGGGCAGAAAAACCAATGGCTTTCCTCTGTTTTCTGCCTCTGTCATAAACCCCCCACTTCCTCTTGCACATCCAAGCAGGTGGGGCCAATAGTACCTCAGTCTTCCCGATTTGATGTGATGGGAATCCCGTCATGGGAGGGCTGAGGCATGCTAAGCAACTGGTCCCTTCTGCACCACATGTGGCCTTTCTGCTGCCACAGAGTTTTCCAGTTGTAGCCCACACAAAAGAAATATCTTGAAATACCAGCGTGGCCTTAAATGATTTCGCCAGACAATCACAGCTCTCATACCAAAGAGGTCAGTGTGAAGCTTGGAGGGCAGAAATGGATGAACTTGGAAACTAATTTACTCACATCTCAAAATTTAAAATGTAGAGATTCTTCTCCAGGCTAAATTAGAGCAGGTGAGAAACAGTTGCACCTGTGATGAGGAGAGGATGTGGTTGTTCAGGTTGGATTCCCTTTGGGGCTCAAGGTAGTGTTGACCAGCTTCACTGTTCAGCCACCAGGGAACGGTCACCACATTTATTTGTTCTCAGGAACAGTCTCAGTTTTCACTGGGGCGTGTCTTCCAACCATAGAGAAGTACCTCCAATTTTAAAATGTGGAACTCAAAGCCCTGGCTGGTGGCTCAGTGGATTAGCACCAGCCTGTGAACCCAAAGGTCACTGGTTTGATTCCCAGTTAGGGCACATAACCAGGTTGTCAACCAGGACTCCAGCCAGGTCCATAGCTGGAGGCAGATGAAAGGCAATCTTCCACTGATGCCTCTCTCCCTTTCTTCCTCCCTCCCTGCCCTCCTCTCTGAAAATAATGAATAAAATCTTCATAAATAAATATATAAATATGTGGTGCTCAGATTCCTCATGAAAAGGTTGACAGCAACTTTACTGGAATCATTGCTTTACAAAATAAGGGACACCGGTGGCTGGTATTTCCATCAGGAAGTTTGCCTGACTACTCCATATCCTGTATCACTTACCTATTGCTGTATAACAACTGATCCCCAATCTAGCAGCTTAAACAAATTATCACCCACATTTATCAGCTTAAAGCAACAAACATTTATTGTTTTGCATTTGTTAGTCAGAAATCTAGGTCCAATGAACTGGTAACCTCTGGCTTGGGGTTTCTCAACAAGTAGCAGTCATTTCAAAGCAAGATTGTGAGATTTGTTTTCAAGCTAATTCATTCACATGGCTGTTGGCAAACCTTGGGTCATTGCTATTAGTCAAGGACACCTGTACCTTGCCATGAGTGGTTCTCTTCATAGGAGAACTTACAACATGGCAGCTGGCTTCTCTGAGTGAGAGCAAAACAGAGAGAGATGGACCAGCCCAAGACAGAAGCCGCAGTCTTCCCTGCCTGGTGTGGCTCAATGGATTGAATGCCAGCCTGTAAACACAAGGGTTGTCAGTTCGATTCCCAGTCAAGGCAATACTCAGGTTGCAGGCCAGGTTTCCAGCCAGGTTCTCAGCTGGAGGCAGGTGAAAATAACCATAAATGGATGTCTCTCTTCCTCTCTCCCTCCCTTCTCCTCTCTCTAAAAAGAATAAATACAAATCTTAAAAAACAACAACAACAAACAAACAAACAAACAAAAAACGAAGAAGAAGAAGAAAAAGAGGCCACAGTCTTGTTTGCAACCTGTTTGGGAAGTCACATTCCATCGTCCATATTCTGTTCATTAGCAGCAAGTCACTAGGCTAGCACCGCACGAGGGGAGGGAACTCATATCAGGGGTATGAGTATTGGGGACATTCTTAGATCCCACACCACAGACCATCACTGTATAGATTTCTATCATAGCAGCCCCAGTGCCTTCATAGATACAGAATCTCTTCCTTGCTTCTTGAATCCCAGTGTATTATCATACATTCTGGCCATGATAGCCACTCAAAGATGTTGAATGTACTTGAAGGTTTTAATGAATGTGAAATGAACTTTTAGTTGGATGATTCCCTCTTATAATTCATTTCTGATTTTTGGACTTCTAGTTTCTAAGTGGCCTAGCATACCTGGATACACCACTAATCTTATGAGTGAAGCTAAATTGCCTCAGCTTTTGGGGTCTCAGTCCTCTCATTTGCGTGAAGAGGTGTTGGCTGGAAAGACCTCCAAGGTCCTTCAAGTTTGAAAGCCTATGTCAGGAGTAAACTATTTTAGTGAAGCCAAGCCTCCATTCTCAACCCTCACAAACAACCTTTTCCCAACCAGATTAACTTTCTTAGGCAAAATGACTGGTGTTCCCCTAAATATGTATAGATGCCCCTATTTGGCAGGGCACAACTCTCACCTCTCACCCTTTCACAGCGGAGAACAGGCAGAGGCTGCGTGCTGATGAGCTACGAAGAGAGTACCACGAGGAACAACGGAACGAGATTGAGAACTTTGTGGAGGAGCAAAATGATGGTAAGAGTCCTTCATCCAGCATCTCTGGGGAGAGGCTCTGTGGGAAAATCATGAGTTGCTGCCACTTCTGCCTAAATTTTAATTAGAGTAGAAAGAGAAGCTCTACTCTCCTCTCTATGGGAGCCTTGAAAATAAAAGAGAAAGTCATAACATGGCCATAGCACTTAAGAAGGGATGGGAAGCATAGTAACCCCTGGTCGCTATGAGCTCAGGGAATGGGAGGAATGGGGGAATGGGAGCTGACTACATTTTCCCCTACGTGGCTACCACTGTGGTGGCTGGTGTTCTCTGGCTTAGCGTGTACGCTAGTGGCTTAGCACTGGTAGAGTGGGGCCGGGAGGATTTCAAACTCAGTTTCAGGTGCCGTGGATTCACATCCATGTAACAGCTCTAAGGACAACTTATTCTGGAAAATCAAGGCCTTCACGTACCTATTCACTATAATCAGCATCTTAGCCGGTGGAAGCAAACCAGGGAAAAGTCAGAAAGCACTGGCCACCAGTGTCCTGCCTTGAGCACTTCCCCGCCTTCAACACCAACATCTACAAGTGATACGAAGGCTCCAGTATACCCACAGCATTGGGTATCTGCATGTTCCTACATGGTTTGTTTGTACCGTTACCCAACTACTGTTAGTGTCTTCCTTGATTAGCTATCTTCTTTGCCTCAGGATGTCTCACAAGACAGCACATCTCATGCCTGCTGTCATCCTTGGGGCAGACAGGGCTCCCGCCCCCCTAGGTAACGCTGACTGCATCAAGGCCTCGTGGAGGCAGCTGGGTAGGGGTGGAGGTAAAGGGAGGCACAGTCTTTGAACCACACAGCCTTCCACCAGGTTGAATTTGACTCTGGATCTACTAGGTACCCTCATGTGTCACCCACAGCAAAAATCCAGGAACAGTTAATAGGCATCAGGCCAATAAGCCTGTGTGTGTGTGTGTGTGCATGTATGTTCCTTTTCTTGGTCTTTCAAGGTGGAAATGCTCCTGAGCAAGCTCCCGGATGCACATGAGTGAGACATAGGCCCCAGTTTAGGTACCCATTGTTAGAAAAGGTCAGTGACTTCAGTTCAGCAGTTGTCACCTCCTGGCTTGTTTGCTCTGGTGGATTGGGAGGTAACACCCTTTCAGGGCATCTCACGATGAAAGGAGGTTGATCACCAGGTAGCTGAGGGCTGCAGGCCATGCCCATTGTCCTGTAGGTGGCACCTGACCGAGCCCTGCAATAGGTGCTGGCTTGGGTCCTGGCAAACCACACTTTCCTGGCAACAGCTCAGGCTGCTGTAACTCAGAGCAAATCCTTCTGTTGGAGATTTGTTTATCTTGGTGGACTGCTTAGGGTGAGGCATCTTAAAAATGAGAACGTCACCTCCAAAATTCCTTCAGCATCTTTTTTTCCACGCAGAGTATTAATAATAGCATTTTATTTTGTGCCTTTTGAAGTGCTTCAAGTCCAAATCCCTAGTATCTGGGTGGAAAACATTCACTGGTTTTTGTTTCATGGTGAAATTAGGATGAGAAGTTAAGGAACTCAGGGATGACAGGTCCTCCAACAAAGTCAAAGAGACTAAGATTAGGGACCTCTGACCTCACCCACAAAGATGACAAACACTGTAGGGCAGGGCACAGGTCTTCTGAGACTGAAGCTTCGGCAGTTGTCATTGGTGAGCACTTGTTCTCTCAGGCAGTGGAATGAACCACCCAGTCCTTAAATGAGCCCCCGAGGGCTTACAGTTTCCATTTTACAATTTCAAACTCATCCTTAGGAAATATGAGTACCAAGGGGGCGTGGCAAGGGGTCTGAACTAAGGCAGCAGAGCTCACGTTCTTGTAAAAGAAGACTCATCAAATGCAGAGAGGTCCTGCAGATCCCTCAGGCAGAAACTGGCCTGTGAGGATAAAATGAGGAGGGTAAAGCTGAGGGAGTCAGAGGGCGTCTCCCAGAGGTTCGTGAAGGTGGCAGGGAGGTGGAGCAAGACCAGTAACCTAAGGGTAAGTGTTGACACAGGGGAAACTCAACCTGATTTTTCTCCTCTTCCCCAGCCTCTGGCCCTGGAACATTGCTGCCCAGGGGCAGTGCTCAGAGCTCTTCCCCGGCCCGCTTCCCAGCCTCCCACACCTGTCATCAGGGGTCAGGGGTCAGTTAGCTACCTTTATCTGATAGTGTAACCAGTTCTCAAAATAAATTAAGAGCAGTGGGATGTTCTGCCTCTCCTCAGGCTCCTGCTTCATAGAAGCAACCATTGGGGAATTAGTGTGGGTTCCCAGAAGGACTTAGACTTCCAGCAGAGAAATGTAAGGCAGGTGGTCTGGACTAGACCTGGTCTAATGATTTCTGGACTAGAGTGGCCTTCCTAAGGACCTGAAAATCCCACCCAAAAGCCTCTCTATCAGCCTATCCGAGACACTGGTCCTGTTTTGGGGAAGGTGGATGGAGGTTAAAGCTTCCCTCAGCTCTGACATGCTCCTCATTGCAACTCTACTCAAAACCACCAGCTTCACAGGGCAAAGTAACTTTGAGTTCTGTCTCCAAAAGCTCCAGGGTAAACAGTGTGCTGAGCTTCCACTTCTAAGACCCAAGTAGTAGCGTACATCTGCTTCTGCCTGCACAGCCAAAAGCCTAAGCCAGGCCACATTGGTTGGCTGCATCTCAAAGGATGCCTGGCCACAAGTGGTCCCCTACACAAAAGCCACATGGTCAGGGCCTCTGGTCTTTATCAGGAAGGCCTTCCCTTTGACTAAGTAAATGGTCTAAGAAGAACCTAGCATGGCCTAGGGGGAGAATCATGCTCTCACGACTGGCCAAGAGTAGCTGGTCTACCCAGCCTGAGAAAGGTCTGAACAGCCGACAGATTACACCCAAAGCTCCAGTCTGGGCAGGAAGGACTCTGTGACCTTGAGTCTGTCTCTGGGGTACCAAGTCCCTAATGGGATTTCTCAGCACCAAGGTTAGCACCAACTCAAGGCTGCCATACAGGAAGGAAACATTCCCAGCAGGCACATCGCCTGAACAGTGGTAACAATGGGCCCTTTCTATTGGGGTTATCTGGCTCTCATGTGAACTAATGTGAATTTTCTCCACAAGTGGAAACCAACAGGCCACACTGTTATATCAGTGCATAAAGGATGCATTTCATTGGCTCTAAAGTCAGCTTCACAAGCTTTTTGATCCTTCTTTTGCTAGGACTTTCCATCCTCCCAATAACATTTTTTTCAAAAATACTTTATGAAATTGTGACTTTGTATATAATAAAATTTGCCACCTTAACTAATTTTACATGTATAAGTCAGTGGCATTTAGTACATTCACGATGTTGTACAACCATCACCATTTGCAAAACCCTTTTATCCCCTCAAACAGACACTCTATCCAAATATACACTAGTTCTCCATCTTACACAGCTCCAAGTAACCTCTAATATATTTTCTGTCTCTATGAATTTGCCTATTCTAGATACTTCATATATGTGGACTCACATAAAATATCTTCTTGTGTCTGGTGAATTTTACTTAGCATGTTTCAAGGTTCATTCATGTTGTAGTATGTATCAGAAGGTAATCCCTTTTCATTGCTGAATAATACGTGCATACATATGTGTGCACATATACTCATATTTTATTTATCCATTCATTGGGTCCTGTTTTCAGTTTTAGGTATATTCCTAGGAACAGAACTATAGGGGTAATTCTGTTTAATTTTATTCAATCATTTATTTAAATATTTTATTTATTATATTTAGAGAGAGGAGAAGGGAGAGAAGCAGAGAGGGAGAGAGACATCAATGTATGGTTGCCTTTCACCTGTCTCCAGCTACAGACCTGGCTGGAGACCTGACTTGCAACCTGGTTATGTGCCCTGGCTGGGGAATCGAACTAGTGAACTTTGGGTTCACAGGCCAGTGCCTAATCCACTGTGCCACCAGCCAGGGCCTCTGTTTAGCTTTTTGAGGAGCTGCATGGATGCTTTTTAAACATTTAAATCCTGTGCTGTTGAGCTTTAATGGTACCTAACAAGAACAGGCCATCTTGAATTGGCCTCAGGGGTCTATTTCTGACATTGAACGTATGTGTTCTTCAGCATATACCTTATCAAATACAGTAAAATCAGGACTTTATTGCTCATCGAAAACTCCCTTCTGATCTTTTTAACCTTTTACTATGAAAAAATTTCAAATATATGTAAAAGTATATACAATATAATGAACCTCCATATAACAACACCCAGCATCAACAATTGTCAGGATTTCCCCACGCTTGCGTCATCCATCTCTTTTTCCAGTTTGTTTTTAAAAGATTATTTTTAAAGCTTAGGAAAACACAAAGCACAACAGAGAGAACAGTAACTAGTAATCAATCCTATCATTCAAAGTTGATTATTATTTCCTTCCATGACGTTTTTCAATGTTATGGCTTATAGTCTACTTTTATTACTATTTTGTTACTTTGATATTTCATGTCTTAGGTATTATAACTATGGGCCAGTTTCTGGACAAGGGTCTTCCCTCTTTGCTGCTTGTGTGGGGAAAGAGCAGTAAATTGGGATGCTAGAGCCTGCTCCCAGCTCTCTTGGCAGCCAGCCCAGCTCTGTGACTTTCATCTGTCTGAGCTTGATTCTTCCAAGATCGGACAAGATCGGGTGCATTCAGGGTGGTTATGGCCATAGACTGAGCCCAATCTTACAATAAGACCTTTGGATTCTGTGTCCTCTCAGGTCCCACCAGCTCTAACATTTGAGGGCAGTCACCGATGCACACAGGGGCAGTTGGTTCATGGCACCATAGGCTAGACAATTGGGTCGACAACTGCCAAGATAGCTCAGTGGCTCTCTTCAGGTCAGAGTCCTCTCCATCCTAACATGATTTTATCTCTCCTCTTCAGAACAGGAAGAGAGAAGCAGGGAGGCTATTGAGCAATGGCGCCAGTGGCATTATGATGGCCTGTACCCATCGTATCTCTATAATCGGCACCACATCTGACCTCATGGGCACAAACCCAGAAGATGGAGCTTGAAATGCACGTATTCACCCCAGGTGTTCCATCCCAGGTGTTTGAGCAACTGTCTCCCACACAAACAGGTCTCTTCAAAGTGTTGCGTCTCAACTTGGCCATTCCTTTCGATGGGTTAAAATGCCCTAGCTTTTGCTTCTTGGAAGATGAATTCTGAGATAAACCAATGCCTGTGGGGCTGCCTAGCATCAAACCTACAGTGGTTTCCCCTTGCTTAGCCATTGTTTCCAAAGAGTCCCATTTGAAAGAACAAGGGAAAGAACCACAGTAGAGGGAGAAGATTCCATGTTTGCTTATAGCTTACAAATAAAATTGCTGAATCAACAGTGCATTATCTCCTCAAGTCCCGAACTGAAGGGTGTCAACCTACCTCCCCTGAGGTACAATGTTACTCACACTGACCTGGGTGTTTGAAAGCTTGAATGCAGGAGTACTACTCACTATTTTCTTCGTGTGAAAGAACAATTGTTTTGGCAAAAGTACTCTCTGAGACAATTACAGAACCTAGTTGCTTCTCTGAAGAGTGTTAAGGGTCAACTGTGGTTTTCTAATTGCATCAATCATAAGTGAGGGTTACAGGAAGGCCAGTTGTAAACCAAACTAGAAAACAGATAAAATTGAGTTTTTGTACCATCTTTTCCTTCATAGTGCCTGTAGTAGTTTGTTAGAGCTACCATAACAAAGTGCCACAAACTGGTTGGCTTACAACAATAAAAACTTATTCTGTCGCAGTTCTAGAGGCTATAGTCTGAAATCAAGGTGTTGTCAGAGCCACACTCTGTTCACAGGCTCTAAGAGAGGATCCTTTCTTGCCTCTTCCACCTTCTGGTAGCCCAGGCTTCCTTGGTTTGTGGCAGCACCATTCCTATGTCACATGGCCTTCTCTACCCATGATTTCACATCATCTCTCTGTCTTTGTTTTCTTCTAATACGGACACCAGTCATATTGAATTAAGAGTTCACCCCACTAACCTAATCATAATCTGATTACAACTGCAAGGGTCCTAGTTCCAAATAAGGTACCAGAGGTTAGTACTTCAGCATATCTTTGGGGGTGGGGGTGGGGGACATAACTAAATACTAGCAGTGCACCTTTCTTCTTTTCCAACCAGTCTGCCTTCCTGACCTTGATTCACTATCTCTCTTCTTCTATCCTTGCTCTCAAGCACCTTCAGGAATTCCAAACCAAGAATGCAGAAGAATCCAGAACAACTTACATAAGCATCTCTGTGGGGTCACAGCACTGTGGAGGATCAAGGACTCTAGATGAAAAATAAGCACCCTCTCTTGGCCATCTCCCCATTCCTACCCCTGGGCCCTCTGCTTCCTCCATGACTTGGGACCCTAGCCTGCTAGTCCAGCCTGTTTGTGAGGTTGGGCTTCCAGGTCACCGTAAGACAACTTTCCTTCGAGGAAAAGCTGCTTACTTGGGGTAAAATACTCAACCAGAAGTGGGCTATTTATTAGATCAGGATACTTTGCAATAAATGCATGTTTTTTAAAGTAAAATTTTAAGACTGATAAAAACCTTAAAGACATTCTAGTGGTGAAGCAATGAAGCATTTTCCACATCACCTCATATATAGTCAGCACTGAATTTTCTCACATAAACTCCAAGCAGGAACTGAACTGGCCTTCGCAAGATAGGAAGGGCATTGGGTTATCCCCACCAATGTTACCAGGGCAGGCAACAGAGGGGCCATTCTCCTTCCAGCAGTCTGGGATTCATAATCTGGAGACTTGGGCTTGGGGCACAAGTCAGGTCCATTACAACAAGTCAAAGCAGTGCCCAGTTTCCCAATGACATGACATGCTTATGCTAAATATTCTGAGTGACAAGATCAGGAGCCAAGACCCCTGAATATCCTGATTATGGTCTCTTGGGGATCACTGACTGACTTGCTCTAAAGTTATGTTACTAACACATATTTTAGATATCTGTGGGTATCTAAACTAGATCAAGCCTTGGCTGGGTGGCTCAGTTAGTTGTAGTGTTATTCCATACACCAAAAGGTTGTGGGTTCAATCCCTGGTCAGGACACATATTTAGGTTGCAGGTTCAAACCCTGATCAAGGAGTGTACAGGAAGCAACCAATTGATGTTTCTCTTTGACATTGACTTTTCTCTCTCTTTCTTTCAAATCAGTTAGCTTATCCTCAGATGAGGATTCAAGAAAACTAAAAGGAGAAAGAACTCATGGATGCGTGGTGATTGTGTGGGGGAAGGGGATGGAGGTGGAAGAAGGTATAAGGGGGATAAATGGTGATGAAAAAAATAATTAGTAAAAAAACAAAACAAAATAAAACAAAAACAAAACCAAAAAAAAGAGAGAGAGAGAGAGAGAATGTTTCTAAAGTAAACAAGAAGAGTAACGAAGTTTCCTCAGGCTTGGAAAAACGTGAACAAAATATTTAAGTGGTGAAAACTGCCATTTCACCACTTAAAACGTTATCTCCACTTTTACTCATCCTTGCCCAATGTTTTTGTTGTTACAATACGTGCTCAGAGTAGCAAATTCAAGCAATACAGAAATTCATTACAGAAGGGGAATGTTTCTCTGTGCTCCTTCAGTTCTACCCTGAGGTGAGCCCCGGTAGGGGTTTGGTGTGTATCCTTCCACTTTGGCTGTTTCTAAACACACACACTATTTTTCATAACAGCAACACAATGTGTACTTGTGTAAGTCTGGACAACCCCACTCTCAGCAACATAGGAGGGAGCTACTTAGCAGATCTGAGTTAGCTAAATAGTACTGGCTGATACCAGTTGAGCTGTGAAATATCTGTCTTTCTAACAAGATCTGAGTATTTACTCAACCCAAGAGCTGTTATTATACTGTCACCATGTTCCTTACTTCTTCTATTAAGCATAGGGAGCCCTTTTACTGCAATTATTTTTATCAAGGACCTGGAGCATCTGTGCTGTTTAAATGCACTTCACTGTGGGGTCATGGGGGCTCAGGGAATCATCTTTGTGCCAAAGCTTTTCCTCAGTAAGCCCTATTTTATACTTACATGGTATGTGTGTGTGTGTTTGTTCTCTTTGCATATTAGTGAATATGCTAGAGTTTATTTACCAATCCCTCTCTCAATAACATTCCTGGAAATAAAATGCTGGGTCATAACATAGACATATTATATCAATTTCTCTTCGAAGAGGTAAAGGGCTTACTATCACCGAACATCTTTGCTCATCCTTTCTTAAACCAAGCAAATGGAGACACTGGCAGAAAGTTGGGGAGAGGGAACCCTTGCGATACACAGTATTCATGGTGTCTCCTAGATAGCATAGCTTACCTTCAGCCCAGTTCTCCCAATCAGTTCTCACCAGGTGATTGACACACAGCCTACCTGCGTAATTCATTATTTCCGCCAGCCACCCCACTGACTGCGGCCCTGTTTTCCACAGAAAGGCTCTTCAGAAACCTGCTATTCTCCACATCCTTTACTGAAAGTACCAGGAGCTTTACCTTAGAATGCAATAGTAGTGGAAGAAACTGGCATAAAATCAAAACTTTTCAGATGCCTTGACATTTCTTTACTATTTTAACTTATTACCTGGTGGGACTGAAATTATTTGGGAGGAATGGATATTTCAGAGTGTTGAAGAGAACAATCTCAACAGGAAAGCATAAAGTTCTGCTGTCAGTCTTCCATTGCTCCAGGCTCTAGATAGGAGAAATCAGTCAGCTAGAGAAGAACAAAGGTCAGGGATATTCCTTCTGGCATTACGGGGCAGGAGACTCATGTGAGGATCCCATCAGTTTCCTACCACACCCTCAAAAGTGGCCGCACAGGGAGCCTTAGCAAACTGGCTGGATATACACCCTGGATCAAGATCTGTGCTCTTGGGGATGGACGAGGTTCCTCAGAGTATTTACCCTAGATGAAGATGAGAAATTCTTGCTAACAGGTAGTAGCAAAATCACATGCCTAATCTTAGCTTGGTTACCAAGTAGAGCGAGGTGGGGAACCACACAGAGATAGCAGTGAAAATTTTAGCCCACGGTTAGCTCAGACCTGAGGCAGGACTCCAGCCTGTTGGGCCAGTGACACAAGTGAACTTGCCCCTACCCTCCTGAAACTTCCCTTTTGCATGGCCAAAGGGCAGGATGCTAAACCAGGCTTTCAGGGCCAGATCCTGCCCGGGACCCTTTGTCAGTAACCCCAGCTTACAAGGGACTCTGTGTTTTCACACACCCAGTTGGGCAATAGAGAAAAGACAAAGCAACTTCTCACTCATCAGCCAGGAAATGGGCCACAATCTGGTTACAGGTAATGAATGAGAGCACATCCCAATGCCTCTGGCAAGGCCAGCAACAGGGAGGATGGGAGCTAAAGCATTCTGAAAGTGTCCCTTCAGGCAACCACTATCTCCAAGGCCTGCCCTGTCACCTGGCCTGGAACAATACAGATGTCAGAAACCAAGAATGGTCTGGGTGTGTGGCCAATTTAAAAGAACTGAACAGCCTGTCTTTGCCTCTTCAATGACCACTCTTGGAGTGTTTGCTCTAGATAAACAACTCTGGCACAGATTGGCCCCCTTCTTCTGGAAGAAATGAGAATTTTATTACCTCATTTTACCTCTGTTCTTAACAAGGACCCCATTATACTTCAGGATTTTCAAATTCCACCCAGAATTCCTTCACTAAAAGCCAATCGCATTCATTTCCTGGGAAGGGGGAGTATGCCAAAGGTAACAGGACCGGGAATCTGGGCAGCCACATGTACTAGGAAATGATTAATGGAGCAATATTTATTTTTAGAGACTGGCCTTGTCAAAAGTGTCCTCTCTGGGACATTCTTTTAACTAACTCTTCTCTGTTCTTTCATGACTATCCCTTAGTCCTTTAGCAGTTTCAGGTAAGTGGCTAAAAAAGTTGTCAAAGGATGAATTGGTGAAAACTCATTTTTTATTCACTATTTTTATTTTTGAGTATGTGTATTTCAGGGGAGATATGCCAACTGATTATCATGTGCCTTTGTTTAGATTTTTTGGGAGATGCTAATTTTCATGATCCTGAGAATAATTAAAATATTTTAAAAACTTGTTAATGCAATACCTGTTACCAGTTTCATTTGGTTGGGTTATTTCAACCAATTATGTTTTAACTTTCTGGCAAGTTTTTCACAATTTGAAAGTTCTTAAGGGACTTGTCCAAAGGCAAGTTGGTTAAATATGGGAGATCTAGTTCACAACTGGTATACTCTGTGATCTTAAAAAGGTTTGTCCGCCTTGGTTGGTGGCACAGTGGATAAGGTGCTGGCCTGCGAACCCAAAGGTCACTGGTTCGATTCCCCCGTCAGGGCACATAACAAGGTTGTAAGTCAGGTTTCCAGCCAGGTCTGTAGCTGGAGGCAAGTGAAAGGCAACCATACATTGATGTCTCTCTCCCTCTCTGCCTTTTTCCCTACCCCTTTCTCTGAAAATAATAAATCTTTTAAAAAAGTATTTTGAATATACATACAAAGTTAACAATTTCAAAGGATGAAAAGGAAGTGTCTCTCCCCTGTCTCCTGAAGTAAATACTCATTCCCAAGTTTTGAATACATTTCAAATGATTTGTGCATATCTAAGTAGTAACTATAATTTTTCAATTTTATTTATTTATAATCCTCACCTGAGGAACTACTTACTGATTTTAGAGAGCGGGGAGAGAAAAACATTCATTGACTGCCTCCTGCATGTGCCCCACAGGAAATTCAACTGTTCGACCTGGGATTGAACCTGAAACATTTTGGCGTAAGGGATGATACTCCAACCAGTTAAGCCAGGGCCTTTTTATTCTTCAGGCTTCAATATTCATTTCTGACCAATGGTACCTATTTTACCTATGAAACACATTTTCTGTTGGGATTCCTCTGGGAAGGTGTCAGGGCATGGAGCCCCTCGCAGGCAGGGCCAAGCCTGTAAGACCTGACCAGAAAGCCCGGAAAGCTGGGTCCATACAGGCCTCAACGCTGTAGCCTGGGGGCCCTAGTGGGAATCTAGCCATAAGAACATTCCATATGACCTTTGAAGCTTGCAGTTGATCTTTTATCTTGCTTGATTGCTTGATTGTACCAGCAGGGGATGTTTAAATTTTGACTTTAAATGAACTCACCCTCCCTATTTTAAGGACACACCCTGACCTGAGGAAGATCTCAGTGTTCTTTCAACTGTTATTTCTGAATATTATCGGTTTTCTGTAATTAGCAAGGTTTAACATTGATTGATGAGGCATTTGTCTATCAGACACTTGCCAGCCTTCTCTTCTCTAGCGCAAGCTGCCTGGGAGGCATTCATTTCACTTGCAACACCGAGAGATCTCTGCAAGTCCAGGGTCCCCTACAATTTTCTACCATTGAAAAAATCTGTATAGAGTTAACTTATAGTTATGCAGTTTTCATAAAGCTTTCTCAAATAAAAAGTCTCCTATAGGAATGGCAAGGTTTGAGGAAACATACCTGAGAATACTAATTTAATATGTAAAACAAAGGTGAAAATATGTAATTTCTCACTAATTTAGACACTCTCGTAATGAGTATTAAGTAATACACTAGTATGTCTGAATCATTTAGTGTGTAGACCCCCAAATTAAAAACTTTCCCCAATAAGACTGGCAACCTCATTGTGAAGTCAGGGAACACTAGCTTGTGATTTTATTAGCTCACATTTGGTTGGTTATCATTAACCCAGTGCAGAATTGTGGTACTGAGGGGCAATATATTTCATATTTTGTGAGTGGATTTTGATAACAACTCAAATATACTATTAAATTGGTATCCTGATATCGCAACTGAAAAAAGAAGACAGTACATTCCTTTAGTAAATCACTGAAGACAATTTGTACTTCTAAGTGCGTGAATGACACACAATTAGACACTACTATTGTTTTGGCGTGATTGACAATTATGTAAAAATAAAGTCAGCGCCACACCCTGAAAATGTTCTCAACCCAGGACTTGAACTGGCTGCCCTCTGTCAGGGTCAAGCCCACCAATGCTTAATTGACTCATTCCAGGGAATATATGAAAAGACAGATAAAACCCACACTATTATTCATAGATCTTCTTGTCCAGCCTTACTCAAAATACTTTCTTCATATTAATGGTAAAAGAAAATGCTTTCCTCTTCAGATTTGGAACAACAATAAAACAGTCAGAAATACTAGGCAATGTCCTAAGGAGTCTCTCTAAAAAAGCTGTTGAACTAATATGTAAGAGGAACATGAACCCAGGATGCAGGGTCAATAGCCAAAAATGCATGGCGTTTCTATAGATTAGCAAGTAATAATTAGAAATTAAAATGGAAAAATACATTTATAGTATCATCGAAACTATGAAACATTTAGAAATAAACATTACAAAATATGTATAAAGTCTGTACACTGAAATTACTAAACATTATGGGAAAAATTAAATAAGATCTAAATACCTGGAAACGTTAATATATTCATAGAAAGTCTTAATATTAAAATGTTAATCTACCCCAAATTGAGCCATAGGTTAAACAGAATCTTAAGAAAAATTTCAGCCCTGGATGGTGGCTCAGTGGATAAGGCACCAGCCTGTGAACCCAAAGGTCACTGGTTCAATTCCCCAGTCAGGGCATATAACCAGGTTGCAAGCCAGGTCTCCAGCCAGCTCTGTAGCTAGAGGTAGGTGAAAGGCAACCATACATTGATGCTTCTCTCCCTTTCTTCCTCCCTCTGAAAAATAATAAAATCTTTTTTAAAAATTAAATAAAAATTTCAGTAGAGTTTTTGGAATAGAAATCAACAAGCTGATGCTACAATTGACTTGAAATGCAAAGGACCGAGAATTGCCAAAAAATGTCAAAATAACAAAGCTAGAGGACTAATTTAATATGTAAAACAAAGGTGAAAATATGTAATTTCTCACTAATTTACACTCTCATAATAAGTATTAAGTAATACACTAGTGTGTCTGAATCATTTAGTGTGTAGACCCCCAAATTAAAAACTTTCCCCAATTACTTATTACATAGCTATAGTAATAACAGTATGGTACTAGCATGAGGACTGACACATATATTAATTTAACAGTACTGAGTGTAGAAGCAGACCCCAAAACGTATGGTCAACTGACTTATGATGATGAAGAAATGAAAATAATTCAATGGGGAAAATTATAATCTTTTCACTGAGTGGTGCTGTAACAACTGAACATCCGTTTGTAAAAGAGTGAACCTCAATCCTTATACCTTACAGCTTATACAAAGATTAACTTGAAATAGATCAGACCATAAAGTGAAAGTTAAATCCATGTTAAAAATTCTATAAGAAAATCTTTGTGATCTTCAGGCAGATAAAGATTTCTTTGAAAGCAAAATGCATGAATCAAAAGAGAAGAAACTGATAAAATGGACTTCCAAAGAATGAAAACTGCTCTTTGAAAGACATTGTTTTTAAAAAAGGAAGCCATGAACTTGGGAGCAAATATTTACCATTCACATAATTGCAAAATTACTTATATCCCAGATGCAGAAATAATTCTTACCTCAATAAGTAAACAGGTATTTTTTTTTAAAGGTTTTTTATTTATTATTTTTGGAGAGAAGGTAAAGGGCAATCAATGTATGATTAACTTTCATCTTCCTCAAGCTATTGACCTGGCTGGAGACCTGGCTTGCAGCCTGGTTATGTGCCCTGATTGGGGAATTGAAACAGCGACCTTTGGGTTCACAGGCCAGGGCCAATCCACTGAGTCACACCAGCCAGGGCTAGTAAACAGGTATTTTATGAAGGAGGATGTATGAGTGGCCAATAGCACATGAAAAGATGCCCCAATATCAATAATCATGAGAAAAAAGCAAATTAAACTACAATTTCATATTACTACACATGTATCAGAATGATTCATATGAAAATGACTGATAATATCAAATGCTGGTGAGGATGTGGAGAAATGGAACTCTCATATATTACCAGCAGGTATGTAAAATGGGACACTCATTTTGGAAAACAGTTTAGCAGTTTCTTACAAATCTCATCATACACTTACCATCTGACTCAGAAATCCCAATCCTAGTTATCTGAGAAAAACGTATATCCACAGAAAGACTAACATTTGTCCTGAAAGTATTGCACCAATGTCAATATAATTAAAACATTATATGGCTCGATACTTCCGGGACAGAACTCATATACCTGATTATTGGTAGCAGCTGCCCTTATACCAGCCCCATACTGGAAATGAACTGTTGATACATTCATCAACATAGATGTACTTCATTTATTTTCTCCGAACAGATAAAGAAAGGAAGGAAGGAAGGAAGGGAGGGAGGAAGGAAGAAAAGAAAGAAGGGAGGCAGGCTTGTTGTGAAGGTCGGAACAGAATGTTCTCACAGAGCACAGCCAGTTTTTGTTCGGAGTGCTTAACTTGTCCTGAAGGTCTGTGATTACACAATAAGCCCTACATTGCCAGTGACAAGGTAAGAAAAATTAAACACACATTTTGGTTTTATATGAAAGCATTTAATACATGTTGATAGATGGTACAATTGAAAAGCTGATCTCACAGATGAATCCTACTTTCAATGCAAACAAGTCACCCTTCCAGCCCACCCACTCCTTCTCATCCCTGAATATTTTAAGAAAACATGCACATACACGCAGTACCTCAAGTGAAAACACCCCAAGATCTAGAGTAACTGAGTAGTCATTCAATTGTATTTTAAAATGTAAAGTTTTATTTTTTAAAAAAGATTTTACTTAACTATTTTAAGAAGGGATAAAGAAAGAGAGGGAGAGAAACACTGATATGTGAGATATAAACATTGGCTGCCTCTCACACCCTCCCAACTGGGGACCTGGCTGGCAACCCAGGCATGTGCCCTGACTGGGAACTAAACCAGAAGCCCTTCAGTTGCAGGCTGGTGCTCAATTCACCAAGCCACTCCAGCCAGGGCTAAAGTCAAACTTTAAAAAAGAAAAGCATCTAGATTCAACTCACCATGACTTCTGTTTTTTTTCTTAAATGTTTTATTTTGCTATTACAGTTGTCCTATCACCATTAACTTTTACAAGAACATTATACTACTTACGTACAATGTACAAATGAGTATGGACTCGGACGCTTTTGGTTCAAATAAGAACATTTTCTCACATAGGAAGGTAATTACTCAAAGAGCAACCTGGAGTTCAAGTTCTAGGCAGCTGCTTAGTTGTGACTTATACTTCAGTACATAGCTATTAAAAACTTATGGGACAAATAATCATTAACATCACAGTTTCAAGTGCTTTGGTTCTTATTAAGCATTAAACACTTTATTTGTTGTTAGTTAAAAAAAAAAACTGCGAACCCAATACCTCCTGGAAAGTACAATGCTCCTAAAAATATAGTCATTAGGATATAACTGGGGGAAAACACAAGGGTCAGGCCAACACCTTTTATTACACAGAACAGAATTTGATAAAATCTAAGGCATGTGAACTATTTCTGGTTCATATATACCTAAATCTCTCCCACAATTGTGATGTTTTTACCCTAACACCATTTTTGGGAAACCTAATCTACGTTTGTTAGAGTTTAAATCCTTATACGTATAATAATCCTACCAATTTACCCAAGCTTGAGGTGATGTCAGCATTCACTTGGGTCAAATGGTATTTGCAAAGTCAGGCTGCAGAGGAAGAGGAATCTCCTGAATGGGACTTTTTAATGGTAATTTGCTTGGGGCTTGAACTATAATTCTAAATGTGTATAATCAAGTATATGTGCAAATCCCAAACTCTATTCTTTATAGGATGCTTCTGTTTTTTTTCAGTCATGTTTCATAGCTTCTCTAATGTTGTATTCATTTTAGTTAGAAGTTTCTTTAAGCCATATTTTAAAATGATGATATTTTTAGGTATTTCCATTAAAATCTCCACAATATTGTACGGGCAGAGAGCCACACAGATATGGATTAACATGCCAGTCGTTCAGTGATTTAATTAAAAACAAACAAAATTTAAAAAAAAGAGGGAGGGGGACAGAGGGGATCAAAAAGGGGATGGAAGTAATACAACAACAATAAAATTAAAAAAAAAAAGAACCTAAAACAGATATTGGAACAGAAGAAAAGAAGCCTGGCTTCTAATATCAACACATCAAAACAATATCAAGGGCAATGATCATAATTATCTAGAAAAAAGTGTTATATATTTGTAGAATTTGAGTGCTATAAGATACTCAAATGGTTCACCCTTCCTCACTTTACAGGTATGGAAACTGAATCCCAGAAGGTCAACAACTTATCTGGGGTGAGCTAAATTAATTCTCTTGTCTCTGTGCCCATGTAAATACCAGAACCTTATCGTGACCAAGAAGCAACACTGCACACCCTATGATTCAAGAGATACAGAAATATAGATCTCAATTTAGCTTCCAGTTTTGGGGCAAAAAATTGTATGAATGCAACTATCTTAAAGACAATGGCATGTTCATTTTCCACTTAAAGATCAATGTTATATTTGGTGTCAAATAACACAATGGAGGGAAGTACATAGGCAAAGCTTGTAGACTTAACAAGTATTTGTTTTGACTGTCAATCAGAATACTGGCCACACAGAACCAATCCGGGCTTTCTCAGAACTACAAGAAGCAATGTAGGTTGTGTGTATATATCTTGGTAAGTCAAGACTACTTAAGACTATTCAGAAATTTGGCATGTTCTTCTCCTCTTGGTAACAGGGTTTCTCCTCCTATTTTTGGACCTGCCTTTTCCTAGAAAAATGAAAACAGCTTAATAAGAAGTAGGTCATCATATTTGCATGGGTCACTAAAATTAGTCACCTTGCAAATGCCTTACCTTTAGCATTCCATCCCGTTCCCATTTGAAGAGGCCACAGTTACTGAAACACAAAGGATGAGATTTACTCAGCAGTGAGATACAGCCAGGTCCACACACATGATGACATAGCAGTGTCCCCTGTTCAAGCAGAAGCTGATCAAGGTGACACTCATATTATATGCTGTGCTCAAATGTTACTGAAAATATACACTCCAGTGATTTGTGAAATGGTCTTCAACTCTGTAGTAAGCCTCGTACATCAGAAATGGTATTTCTAATTATGGTGTGAAAGAGCTGTGCACATGGCAGGTCATGAAAGGCCCTGGGATGACACTCAGATTTAGAAAGCTAGACCTCTGACACTGTGTAGCCTTAGTCTTATGCCCTTTCTTTTTCTGGAACTGAAAGATTGGGATAAAAAAAGATGAATCTTTTTTCTGGTCTGAGTAATCTTTCCTCCTTTTTCATAACCCAAACACATTTACTCTTTTACTATTTGAAGGGCCTAGAGATGCTTGTTCTCCGTTTTTAATTTGGTGGGTGAGTCCCGCTCCAGAGAAGGAATGTGGTTACTATGGGGAAAACATATCTTTTGCAATGTTTACTCCGAGGAAGAAAGAGAAACAGAAAAGCATCACAGGGAAGACACTGAAATATGTCTTAACCTTGGAACGGAGAAGGTCTGCGGCATAGGGGACTGCCCTATCTGCCTCATTCTCTTTCCCTATCCAGTTTTATAGTATAAATTCTGATGTTTGTTTTTCCCTTTTTGTATCACAAGTACTGGACTTTGATTGTTGACGTATCCTCTTCAAAATCACATTGCCAGCCATGGGACCAGATAAAGAGCCAGGCCCAGGCTGCCTCCATCTCCCCCACTGAGGTTCCTTTGTTTTGGAGATCTCTGTTAATTTCAATAACTGACTTTGGGCTATTTGGGCTACTTTTTTCTCTCCAGGTGCATTACATTCCCCTTCTTATGTTTTAAAGTCACCAGTAAAGAGTGCACCTTGGAAACCCTAGGTCCCACCCTCAACCCCAATAAAAGCAGAAGCCCAGGCCAGTATGCTCAGGCTCTTGGGCTCTACAGGTGCCTCACTGCGTTGCCCTAGGTGTGCTGTGTAATCTCCAGGTCCGGTAAGTAATAAGCCTGTATCTTTTCAGAGTTCCTTGGTGGCTGCTGCTAAAGGGTGTCTTGCAATCACACTAAGGACTACTAGGGTTGGTCCAGCCAGCACTGGTTGATAGGCTAAGACCAATACAAAACAAAGTTAGACTCTCCTGTTCTGAGCATGCCAGTGGCCTTAGCCATGAGACTCTCAAACACCTTCCCCATCTAGAGACCCATTCACTATATATTGAGAAAAACTGTGCAGCCTACTATTAGGTCAATGATGGCATTAAAAAAAAAAATCAGTGTGCTAATCAGGGGTTGGCAAAAAAAGCAATCTGTGGGCTAAATCTAGCCTGCACTGGTTTTTGTAAATAGTTTTATTTGAACACAATCACATCCATTTGTCATGTATTATATGTGGGTGCCTTCATGCTACAACAGCAAAGCTGAATAGCTGTGAAACAGACCATGTGGCCTGCAAAGCCAAATACATTCACTATCTGGCCCTTGACAGAAAGTTGGCTTACTTCTGCTCCAGGTCAAGACAAGAGAAGCAGCTTTTCTGACAAAAGTAAGAGTGCCACCCGGAGGCCAAGAAGGAATCTTGCTCTTCCATTTGTGAACTGTATCTGCTTATCCTCAATGAACAGATTCTCATATTCAAATGTTTTACATAAACTGCTGTCAAAATATTTTGGAGGAAAGTCAAGTATCAATATACACACAGCCACAGAAAAATAGTTATCTAGATTGTGAACAGTCCACAACTCAGCTCCTGACAAGGTGAGGAACGTGGGAGGAAAGACTTGCTCAACAAAACAGTTATAGGATTACAACAGACATGTGATGACACAACAGCAGTGTCATCACTAGATGACGGGAATTTTCCAGCTCCATTATAATCTTATGGGACCATCATCCTATGTGTGGTCTGTCATCAACTGATACATTGTTACATAGCTTATAACTGTACATAAATAATAAGAGCATTGAATGGACTGGAGATGGTGTACAAGCTGCGTGTGATCAGCCACCTTGAACTCCACAGGGTGTCATCTGCGTTGTGTTCTATGTGAGTAACACTCGACACAGCAGCTCTGCCTCTACATCTGAAGCCCCCTCAAAAGTAAAAAGAAAACTCCCTAAGAGTAGAAGAAAAAAATCCCATCTCCTAGCCCCCAGCAAGTACACATCTTCCCCAATCGACCTTCTCCATACTTCATTTATTTGCTCAACAAACATTTCTGAGGATGGACTGTGGGCCAGGCACTATACTAAGCATGATGGGCCAGCTCCCATCTCTGCAGGAGCTGGAAGAAGGCACAGAAATAAGGCTCGACTCTCACAAGGGAATGTCCAGTGTTTTGAGAGAACCACATCATGTGGGAACTGAAAAAGGGTTCAAGAAGTCTAGATGGGACAAGGGATCCCAGGCAGTTCTCGTACCTGCAGTGCTTCTTGGGCAGCCTGTCCAGGGAGATACATCTGTTTCCACAGGGACACTTAAAAAACCTCTTCATGCTGTCATGCCAATGGTAGTCATGCTGCTCACTGACACAGGCCTCCAAAGGTTTGAAGTGGGTGTAGGAACACTGCATAGACAACCAGAAGGACACACATTGGTTAACAGCTTTGAAGGAGAAACTGTTTAGCTACAGTCTTCTCATCATGACCCACGTGCTTGCCAGTGGAGGGACCACCTTATCTTCTAGCTGTGGTGAACCCTGTGATTTCTTGGGTCCTTCAAACTGATACTTTTCTCATGTTTGCCCCAATTTCTGGTCAGGAATGAGGAATGAGGCAGGAATGAGGTCCACAGTAATCTTTTGTGACATTGAGACAACAGAAGGGCAGAGGGAAAATAAGACTGGAAACCTCTAAACAGCCTGGCAGGACTGTCCTTTGTTCACTGCAGTCCCCTGAGACATAGGGTCCATTTAGGAAGCTGATCAACACCCTTTTAACTTTCTCTTACAAGGCCCCTGAAAAGGATAAGCTTATTACTACTCCTACTTTTATTTTTATGTAGCAAAACCAAGACAAATGTATTAAGTAATTCACTTAATTTTGATTCTCAAAAGGACTGAAGAGAGTAAGAAATGATGGGTGAAGCTTGAAAAAGGTGCTGAGACAGTGCCAGGTTAAATTTCTGCTAATTACACTGAATCTAGATAGATAACTCCCAAATTCGGCAACCTCAGAAAGTGCAGGGTAGTGACATGCCAGCTGGGGCGGGCAGAATAACGCCTTCCTCTCCAAAGATGTATATACCCTATTGCCTGGAACCTATGTGTATATTAGGGGCAGAAGGGGATTAAGCTAATTAATTGACTTTAATTAATTCTGCAAACATAGGCCATAATACAATTCATACTTTGCTTTAAGATTTAATTTAGCAGGTTAAGCCCTGAGTAGAGACAACAGTAGTTGGCCATGTCATGAGATACCAGGCCAAGCTGTTTAACCAAAGTCCTAGGAGCCGAGAAGTGAGGGTGTACTAGAAAACTGAGAAAGATGTAACAAAAACTTGGAGCCAATGGGAGATGAGGAAGAGATGTTAGAGGCACCTGCAGAACTGGGAGCTGAGGTTAAATGAGGGGAAAACCTCACTATAAATGCTCTCATGTCACAGCCCATTGGACAGGCGGGCATGGAGCCAGATCCTGGCCTAGAGTCAACAGTTTTGTTTCCAGTGTAAATGAATGAGCTAATTAAGTAGGACTCTATGTTCTGCTGAGACAACAGCACAAAGTAGGGCCCGGGGTCAGAGCTATGCTCCTGCACTCACCGTCGTACATGTCACCACTCGGCATTTCACTTCTTTGATGTTTCTCATCTTTTCTTCCATTTGTTCTTTTTTCACCAGCGGCTCAAAGTAGAGTTCCTGCAGCTCAGCCTCCGCCTGGAATGACAAGGCATATGGGAGACTCGTACCAATCTATCATATAGTTAGTTAATAATAGAAATGAAGAGACATGCTTCCTATCAATGAGGATACATGATAATAGCTTGGTAAATGGAGATCAAAAGATGATAAGTAGACCCAAGTTCTTAACATGAAAAAAAGGGTATGAAAGCATGTGATTTTTAAAAGATTAAATACAAACTTAAAATGCTACCATTTACTAACAGGGCCACCATGTCAAGTGCATACTAAAAGAGAATTAGTCCTACTATCCCCAAACAGACTCTAGCTATGGAAGCTGTTCAATGCCTCACCAGCAACGACAGCTGGTCTATGCTATACTCTTCTCCAGACCCTGGTAGGAACAATCCTGGTTGTGTGGAGCCACAGGGAGGAGATGAAGGCAGTGAGATATTTACAGCAAAATGTCGTCACAGGTCTGGAGTTAGTGCAGCTCCACAAGACACAAGGACCTGGGGCCTTTGGTGGCCACAAAAGGAAAGAAGCTCAGCTTTACAGTCTTTTGAGCATCTCTCCTGATTTCAAGTCCAATAAAAAGGTATGATATATAATGTTCTCATTAGTCATTTGCTAATCAGAAGAAGAGCAGATCTTTTAGAGTACTGGTACTAAATGGGGCAATAATGCCCCCATGAGGACATTTTGAAAACCTGTGGGATTTTCAAATCCCTGCCCTGGCCCATGTGGCTCAGTGGGTTGGGTGCTGGTCTGTAAAGTGAAAGGTCGCTGGGTTGATTCCCCATCCAGGAACATGCCTGGGTTGCCAGTTCAGTCCCTCGTCAGAGCGCAAGGGACAACCAATTGATGTTCTCTCTCACATGGTATTTCTCTCCCTCTCTTCTCCCTCCCTTCTTTTCTCTCTTAAAAAATAAATGTGCAGGAGTTTATTATCTCAATGATTTGCTATCCTTGCTATTGTCAGGGGCCAAGAATGCTATACCCTCTGAAATGCCCAGAGTAGTTCCCATGCAACAAAGGGTTTTTCTGAATGTTTTTTGGCACATGTGGATGAAAAACCTGATTATAATCCTGAACCTATCCACTTTATATACAACCCTACAATATTTGTGCATGGTTTTAATATACATTAAATATCCTATGAGTGCAAGAAGGTAACTCCTGTGTATATGGAGGAACAAATGCATTTTGCTGTCTTCCAAAGTTTCCCAAGATTATTCACTGCTTAAAAAAATAAATCACATTTTTGAAAGAAACAGGTCCACAGTAGGGTTAGGTTACCAAAAAAACATACCTCTATGAGCCTTCCTTTCTATCTGTCTCAAATATTTACAACATTTACAAATCTAACATTCTGACTGCTTCATTATTTCTTATAGGTTAGTTGTGTCCATGTATTTACTTAAAATACAGTATTTTTAACATAAATACTTCCCTTCTTTTTATTACAGTTAGGATATATTAACATTTTTAATATAATTCAACTAGTTAGGTGATTATATCATCATGAACTTTATTTCAGGATAATAAGGGAAAAATACAAAATATTTGTTATTAAAAAGGGGAATCTGAAAATATATAAAGAACTAATGCGACTCAACACCAGGGAGACAGACAGCCCAATTAAAAAATGGGCAAAGGACCTGAACAGACAACTCACTGAGGAAGATATACAAAGGGCCCAGAGGCATATGAAAGAATGATCAACATCACTAGTCATCAGAGAGATGCAAATTAAAACTGCATTAAGATACCACCTCACACCTGTCAGAATG
>PVIW01011624.1:6709-36609 GCA_004026585.1 Noctilio leporinus | reverse complement strand
CCTTTGCAACAACATGGATGGAACTGGAGAGTATTATGCTTAGTGAAATAAGCCAGTCAGTGAAGGACAAATATCATATGATCTCACCCATTATGGGACAATAATGAGCAAAACTAACAACAAGCAAAACAGAACCAAGTATATGAATACAAGGAATAGGCCTTCAGTGGTCAGGGGGAAAGGGGTTGGGGGGAGGGGGTAGGTAGAGGCAAAGAAGGAGAGCAGCTTAGACAAGAACCTAGTATAAAGGAACCATGGACATGGACAACAGGTGGGATTGATTTAGGGGGCAATGGGTGGGTGGGGAGGAGGACAGAGGGGAGCAAAAAGGGGATGGATGTAATACAACAACAATAAAATTTAAAAAGAAAAGAAAAACATCAATGTGTGAGAGATACATAGATTGGTTGCTTCTCACATGCCCTCAACCAGGGACCTGACTCATAACCCAGGCATGTGCCTTGGAATCGAACTAGTGACCTTTCAGTTTATAGGCCTGGCACTCAATCCAATGAGCCACACCAACCAGGGCTACACACAGATTATTAAAGAGTGGCTGCCTGTGATTGGAGCCAAGAGGTCTTGCCAGACCACCCTATGTACAATTTCAACTACCTGTCCATATTTAAAAAACCCTTTTGTTATAATTTAAAATTTTTCCCTAGCCCTGGCTGGTAGCTTAATGGATAAGGTGCCGGCCTGTGAACCCAAAGGTTGCTGGTTCAAGTCCCCAGTCAGGGCACATAACCATGTTGCAAGCCAGGTCTCCAGCCAGATCTGTAACTGGAGGCAGGTGAGAGGCAACCATACATGGATGTCTCCCTCCCTCTCTGTCTCTCTTCCTTCCCCCCTCTCTAAAAAGAATAAACAAAATATTTTAAAAAATTAAATGTTTTCCCTAAGCAATGCTTTTTTCTCCTTATTGTCTGTTTCCCCTGTGAGGGCAAGGATTTTCTCTGTTTTGTTTCTTGTTTGTATACCCTGCCAAATAAAAATAAATGTGGGGCTCTGCATCTGGGGACTTTCACAGCTCTCAGTGCCCAGCCTAGCTTCTTTCAAAATGTCTACCATTCACGAAATTCTGTGCAAGCTCAACTTGGAGGGTGATCACTTTATATCTGCAAATGTGTACGGGTCATTCAAAGCCTACACCAACTTTGATGCCAACTGGCCTGCTCTGAATGTTGAAATGGCCATCAAGACCAAAAGTGTGGATGAGGTCCACCATTGTCAACATTCTGACCAACTGCAGCAAGGAACAGGGACAGGACATTTCATTTGCCTACCAGAAAAGAACCAAAAAGTGCTAAACCATCAGTGCTAAAGTCAGCCTTGTCTGGCCACCTGGAGACAGTGATCTTGAACCTTTTAAAGACACCTGCTCAGTATGATGCTTCCAAGCTGAAGGCCCCCAGGAAGGGTCTGGGGACTGATGAAGACTCTCTTTTTGAGATCATCTGCTCAAGGACCAGCCAGGAGCTGCAGGAAGTTAACTGAGTCTACAAGGAAATGTACAAGACTGACCTGGAGAAGGACATTATTTCCGATATATCTGGTGACTTCTGCAAGCTGATGGTCGCTCTCACAAAGGGTAGAAGAGCAGAAGATGGCCCTGTCATTGATTATGAACTGATTGACCAAGATGCCTGGGATCTCTACGAAGCTGGAGTGAAGAGGAAAGAAACTGATGTTACTAGGGGATCAGGATCATGATCAAGCTTTCACCTTCAGAAAGCATTTGAAAGGTACGAGAACTGCAGCCCTTATGACATGCTGGAAAACATCAAAAAGGAGGTCAAGGAAGACTGGAAAATGCTTTCCTGAACCTGGTCCAGTGTATCAGAACAAACCCCTGTATTTTGCTGACCAACTATTGACTCCATGAAGGACAAGGGGACACCTGACAAGGTCCTGATCAGAATCATGATCTCCCACAGTGAAGTGGACACACTGAAAATCAGGTCTGAATTCAAGAATAAGTATGGCACCCTGACTGGTGTGGCTCAGTGGCTAGAGTGCCTGTCTATGAACCAAAAGGTTGCTGGTTCAATTCTTGGTCAGAATTCAAGAAAAAGTACAGCAAGTCCCTATACTATTACATCCAGCAAGACATGAAGGGTGACAACCAGAAAGTGCTGCTATACCTGTGCAGTGGCCCAAGACAGCATGAGCGTCAGAAGTGGTACTCCCGCACTTCCAGCTAATGATTCTAGAAACTCAACTCGCAACTCATAGTCCCCTGAACCCATCCCCGTGAGGATGATGTTAGTTAGCATTGCTCCTGCGCCAACCTTATCTCAGTTGCCCAAGCATTACCTGGCTTTCCCGTCTGGTCTCTCCTTTTAGCCAAAGAAATGAACATTCCAAGGAGTTGGAAATGAAATCTATGTTGTGAAACACTTTGCCTCTTGTGTATTGTGCTGTAAACAAATGAATAAATTTTTACTCTAGAACCAAAAACAAATTGAAATTCAGTAAGGAGACACTTTGCTCCAAAGGATTCTTTCAATAAGGGAAAGAGGACTATGACAATGCAGAGAGGGGCGAGGACAGCAGAACATTTGCAATACGGAAGAACACTCCTACCATGAGATCTGCAAGCATCTCACAGATCCAATGGATGACAGCTTTCTCCGATAGAGAGCAGGAAATGAGACTAGAAAAAACCAAGTGTGGTCAGGGAGGGGGGTGGATGGAGGGACAGGACAGTTGATCAGTGCATATTTCATCCAAGGTTAGCCAATTCTGGCCACTGAGGAAGGAAGGAGAAGTTATTCCATATTCGGGTGTTCAAGGTAGACCGAAGTCCAGTTCCCTCATTCCTGAGGGAAGGAGAGAAGACTGAGTAAAGTTAGATCATCTTGGGTTAGTCAGCATTTGACCAGATTGCTCTGTATCTGACCTGGCTGTAGGTAAATAAGGGGGTCAGCGTTGGGTTTTGCCTAAGACTGAGAGGGACAGTTTCTTTCCTGGAGCACAAAAGGGTGGAGGTGATTTCTTGGCTTTCACTGTCTTCCAGTGGGGCATGTCTTCCAGGCCCAGGTGAAGATCACCTATCACCACTAGTGCCTAAAACAGTGCCTGCCATGGACGAGGCCCTGGATAAATATTTGTTAAATAAATGAATGAATACCACTTAGGTAAGGAGGACAATGAAAGGGCCACCAAGGAATAAGAAAGAATGGGAAAGAAACTCGATTACTCCTGGAAACTTTACCTTCTAAAATAGAAATGAGTCATACACTAATGTTCTTGCTATTGAGGGCATGTGATAACAATTTTATCTGCACCATCTAGCCTCAGTTCTAACTCAGCTGGTATCTTCAGGAGGTTGGATCCTGCATTGGCTTTGGCCTGTCATTCTTTGAAGTAGGTCCATTGACATGGAAGACAGAAGACTTTGCTCAGAAATCTCCTTTCTCAAAGCTGCCTTCAGAAAAATTATCTTTCTCTCTGGTGCTGTGTATTCATGGTTAAGCTCTCTATAAAAGCTGTCTTTTGAAAGAACCAAGGGGAATGTCTATAACCTTCATCATCTCTGTGTTTCCTAAGTTTCATTCACGAGCTCTCAACAGAGATGTCACAAGAAAAGCACAAGTATTCAGTTCAAGTTCATCTCTCAACAAAAGCAAATACATCTACTGAACTTCTTTCCCATTGTTCTTTAAGAAGAGCAGAGAAAGAAAAGTCCCTCCCTTTTACAAAGCATCAGTGTTCCTTCCTTAGCATGAGAATTCTTCATTGGAGCCCTTCAAGGCTAAGCTCCTCTGCGTCTAGCAGGGCACCCATTACAACTCTCCCCACCACATTTAATGGGTTCCTGCTGTGTGAAGCACCCATAAGACTAAGGTGTGAATTTTCCCCAAAGTTTTCCCTGACCAAGCTCAAAGATAGTGACTTGAGCTTTTATTTAAGTGGAACAGACAATAGGCACTTTGCATTCAGGAAATAATTTCTCCTACCTCAAATAGCTAAAGCTTCATAGAAACAAAAGAATTTCCATTGAAATTCTGAAGTTTAGCCATTGTGAAATATTGAACCACATCAAATAAAATTGTGTCACTTGAAAATATTAAACCCATTAGTCACCTCTGAATGCACAATAGTTAGAAGCCTTTGTTGTCTAAAAAAAGAGCTAGACAGCCATAAGTGCCAAACTGAATTATAAATTTTGCAGAGCAAGGCCTTATTTTTGAATAGGATTAGTAAATAAATAATACATTTAATTAAAATTTAAATATTATGAGGTAGTTAACAAGGGTATTTTCAAAAGCATCTGAATTATTTAATGAGATTAAAACAGATGAATTTAAATGCCAGAATAAATGAAAGTTTCTTCCCCCCCCCCCCCAAATTTAATTAACTTTCCTCTGAGGGGAAAATGTAAGATTTTTAAAAATCCTTCTTTGTACCTTACAGTATTTAAAACACATAGCTTATGTGCATTGGGACAGCATTGAGAAGGGATCCAGCGACGGAAAGTGGTTCCCTGCTAGGCTTGTGATTTGCACACACTGCCAGTCACGGGTGGTGGGAAATGTTCACAGGTGGAGGGTTAAACACCTGGATTCAGAGAGCTGTGCGTCTCCACTTGAGAAGGTCAGCTAGTGCATGTGAAGCCTCCTCAGGTCTTCAAAAGCAGCTCCATTCCTGTGAGGCATTTCTCACGAGGGATTATTTGGATGAACCCCGTTGCCCTTTCAGTATAAAGGCTCCTTGAGTGGTTGAACTTTGGCAAATCCATATGGGGTTTGCCTATGGATTTATTCTAAACCCCCAAGTCTGTTTTGCTACGTAGTAAATCCCTCTGACCTGCTCCCAATGTTGTGTTTACTTCCAGGCCCAGGTCCTTGTTTTTTCATGGTGTCTAACCTGGGCAACGTGGGTCTATATATTTATCAACTGAAAATGCATATGGCACATACTACGGGCCAAGCACTGAATTAAGAAGCAAGCCCTGGCTGGTGGCACAGTGGACAAGGTGCCAGCCTGCAAACCCAAAAGTTGCTGGTTCGATTCTCAGCCAGGACACATAACCAGGTTGCAAGCCAGGTCTCCAACCAGGTCCGTAGCTGGAGGCAGGTGAAAGGCAACTATACAATGATGTCTCTCTCCCTTGCCATCTCTCTACAAATAATAAATAAGATCTTAAAATAAAAAAATTAAAAAAAAGAAGAAGAAGCACTGTGCTAAGCACTCTACAAAGTAGTAACAAGTATTGATTCATGTCAAATTTATAGCAGCTTCATGGGGCTGCTATTGTTATCAACCCTATCTTATAGAGGAGAAAATCAAGGAACTTGAAAAACTGGGATTCATATCCGGGCAGCCTGATTTCAAAATGTCTGCTCTGAACATGTCCAGTCTATGCTAACATTTCTGTCCAGGACTATATGACAGGGCAGCAGGTTCCAAACAGTAAACTTTAAGCCAAATATACAAATGTCATATACACAATAACCCAAACATTTAAAAAATACTATATTTTAATATAACAGGAAGAGATCCTCACGGAGTATTAAAATTCTAGAGTCCAATTTGATTCCTTTATCACTTATATTTAATTCTTATTTCATTTTATTACTTCCACCCTAATTGTGGAGAGCTCATGTCACTCATACATAATTTTGAGTTAAAGAGTTCATTTATTACTCACGTTGAATGAAAGAGTTCATTTATTAGTCACGTTGAGTCTAAACTATTACAGAGATTGGTACAGGTTTTGTGAGTGCTATATCCTATTCTTTTGAGTTAGCTCAGCATTTAAGTGCCTCTGGTCCTTTTCTCTGAATTTTAGATTCATCTGTTTCCTGGTTTTTCCTCCTAGTTACAGAACTACTTAAAGCAGTGGCTCTCAAATTTTTGGTCTCAGGACCTCTTTACATTCTTAAATATTATAAACAGATTTACTTTATGTAGGTTAGTATCAATCTATATTTACCATATTTGAAATTAAAATGGAGAATTTAAAAAGTTTCCACTGAATAATTTATTTTTTAAAATAATAAAACCCACAAACTTAACATAGATATCATGGCTTTATGAAAAGTATACATTCAAAGACAAAACTATTTTGTGGAAAGAATGGTGTTATTTTGCATTTTTGCAAATGTCTTTAACCTTTGGTTTAACAGGAGGCAGTCAGATTCTCATATATTCTTCCATATTTCAATCTGTTATGATATCACATGTTCTATAACTTGTGGGAAACTCCACTGTATTTCCATAGGAAAGTGAGAGTGAAAGGGAGAATAATGTCTTAGTATTATTAGGAACGTAGTTTGGACTTTGCAGACTGCCTAGAGACATCTCAGACAACTCAGGGAACCTTGGTTCGGAGAGAGCAGGAAGGAGGGAAGGGAGAAAAGGTGCTTCTTCTGATATTCTGTCCCAGCTCTCATTCATCCTTCTCACAAAGCCATGGAGGGGAAAGGTGATGAGAAAGCTAGGAAAGACTCCTGTATTATGAGCAAAAATGCACTGTGACCCTTTGCTCTAACTTGGAAAAAGGAAAGCATGTTTTATTCCACTTGTAAGGGACATGAAAGAGCCTGCCTTAATTATCTTTCAGACTGGAATCTCCTTGGGTAAGTGAATACGATATTGACTTAACAAGGTGGTTATTGGTCAGTTTGCCCTAGGACAAGTTGCCCAGCGCCTTGGAACTTCTATAGAAAAGAGTTCTAAAACTGAGAAAAGGTACTATAAAGAGTGGAGCGGTTTTTGGTTGTAATGCTGGACATTTAATTAGGAACTAACTGTGATCGTACTGAAAGTCATAGCAGGAGAGTAGCAAGAGAGTCCACTTCACTATGAATTTTGCACTACTACTTTTACAACAACTACTAATAGTAATAGTAATAATAATAATAATAATGCCATGCACTGTGTAGATGTAACTCAGTACGTCTCATAGTTTCCAGGTTCCCTAGCAGACACCTGTGGTCCGTAAGATAACAGTAGCTTTCAAGTTTAATTTTATGTCAGGCAAACCCTCCACCACCAGGGAGCTGGAAAAGTGGAATCCTGTAAAGACAAATTTGTAGAACTGGGAGTGACTTTTCATCCCAACTCCTTATTTTACATATAAACTAAGTAAGGTCTAGAAGGTGAAGTGACTTGCCACAAATGACATAATATTTAGTCATTTAGAGAAAAAGAACATGTTAACAGATCTCCAGACCCTAAGTAGATAAAATATATTTTCGTCACCTCCTTATATGTATGTAACTATAATGATAGTTCACAGTCCCAGAGACCTTCCTATATGTTATGCACTCTTCTAATTTGATCAGTTCCATTAAAAAATAATTAATTTCAGTGCTAACACATTATTATCTTAAAAAAGAAAACCCTGCTGCTTATTTCTAATTTCTCGAGGAGAAACTGAGCTCATTGATTGTCAAATTTATTTGCTAACATATTCAAGGCAATAAATATTCTGCAGTTGCAGCTCACAAATTTTGATGTGTGGTACTTTAATCATTGCTCAGGCCCAAATATTTTGTAACTTGTGTTGTGATTTTGCCTCTGATGCGTTGATTATATAGAAGTGCACCTGCACACTTGTGTGTACCTCTGGTTCATTTTCAAGTGCATGTTATATGGAGAGGAGTTGTTTTCCTCCTGCTTTTGTCTGTTTGGGTCTTTTATCATTCAAAGTACACAGTTTACATTAGGGTTCCTTCTATGGGTTTTGATAATTGTATAAATGTCACGCATCCATCACACAAAGCATTTTTACTACCCAGCAAATCCTTTGTGCTCTGCCTGGTCATCCTTCTCTGCCTGCTAATGGCTGGCAACCACTGGTGTTCTTACGGTCTCATTGTGTAAATTCATAGCTGATAGGTAGTACTATCCTAAAGTTGGTTTTGTTGTTGGGTTGGGGATGAGTCTGTCCCTACTCCACGCTCTCTGAAAGATTCAAAACACATATATTTTCTTCGTATTTCTCTGGTGTGGTACGTGGGGTCCTATAGCTCATGAGGGGGCACTTTAAGGCTACTGGCCTTATGTAAAGGGCTCAGTTCCACTTTTATTCTGCAGAAGCTTAAGGACCCTGTTCCCCAGCTACAACGGCCTATGTCGAATAGGAATTCTTCCCACCCCCACTGACATATTAACTCACTTTGAGATTTCTAGAGCAGATATGAAAATTTCAGATAAAAATCTTACCCATGGACTGATGTCTTGAATACCTCAAACACCAACATTAAAGTAAAAATACTTTACTATATTGAATGATGACATTCAATGCAGTGTTGACTTACAGGGAATAAAGACTCTCTACATGTGCAATGTGTAATCTGAGAAGAATATTTGAAAATATGAGGATGAAACTTTTCCCCCTTTCTTTTGGAATTAAAAACAATGTAACAGGCAAAGAAATTGATTTCAAGTATACAAAACAAGAATTTTATACTTGAGGCCATAGGAGTTTTTATGTATTTTTATAGCACAATGGTTCAATCTATATCTTGGTATCTTCTAGTCTGCAAAATAAGAAGTATATAACTCTGTCTTTAATTAGTTGAAAGCAAGTTAAAGAAGATAAAGTAAAAATAATCTGATAAATTAAAGTAGTTAATATATGAATTTTATGGTGCAATTCTCGATAATATGGTAATTTGTAATAAGAAAATCCTGCATGGAAACCACTTCTTTAAGAGGAAAAAGAATAAGATTAACAGTGGATTTGCAAGATTATTGTGTTGGAGAAGATGAGAAGGCAAGGATTTGCCATGAACAAAAAGAGGAGTATTTTCCTACTGGACAATAGCTTCACTGTGCAAGGTGATCAGCAGCTGATAGGCACAGGGTCAGCAAACACAACCTCCGAGGCACAACATGAGATGAAGCCATTTGGTCCTCACTGCTGAGAGGGCACTGCTCCCTGACCCTCTTGAATGGCTCTTTGGTAGGTGTCTTTTCCATGTCTGTTTCCACTCTGCCTTCAATATACCAATTAGAAGGCTTATTGATAAGTGACACAGAGAATCAATCAAAACTGATAGAGGGACTGGAAACCTCTGGCACCTGCAACTAGAACAAACATTAAATATACCTCAACTCTTAGCCAGATTAACATAAAACTTTACATTAAAGGTTCTTTAAATTTACTTGCTGTTACTCAATACAACATGTCTAGATTTTAACAAAAACTTGCAAGAAAAACAGTCTGAGGAGACAAAGCAAGCATCAGACTCAGATGTAATACAGATATTAGGATTTTCAGACAGGGAATTGAAAATAGCTAGGATTGATATGCTCAGGGTTCTGATGGAAAAAGTAGACAGCATGAAAGAATAGAAGGGCAATGTAAATAGAACTAGAAGCTCCATGAGTCTAAATGAAATGCTAGGGATCAAAAGTACTGCAATCAGGAAGGCTGGGTGGAGTCAGGCAAAGGGGGAAAAGTGGAGACAATTGCAACAACATAAACAATTTTTGAGAAAGAAACAAAAGTACTGCAATAGAAATGAAAAATGCTTTTGATAGGCTCATTAGTACACTGGACATGGCCAAGGAAAGAATGAGTGAGCTTTAAGACAGGTCTATAAAAAAGAATACAACATTCAAAAGTTAAACATATTGCAGATCAGCAGGGGAAGAAGGAGAAAACAGCACAGAAGAAATACTTGAAGAAATAACAGCCATGAACTTTCTAATACGAATGACAGACTCTAAACCATAGATGCAGGAAGTTCAGAGAACATTAAGCAGGATAGATATGAAAAAATACACACCCAGGCATATCCTATTCAAATTGCAGAAATCCAAAGACAAAGAGCTTGAAAACAAGCCAGAGAGGAAAAATCATCTTACCTGTAGAGGACCAAGAGTAATTTATCAGAAATGATGCTAGTGAGAAGAGAGTGAAGTGAAATATTTTAAATGTTGAAAAGAGTTCACTTTGGCAGCTCTAAGGTTGGATTAGAAGGTTTGCATGGAAGCTGAGGGAGTATTTGAGAGCTTATTTCAGTAATCAAGATGAGATGTTCAAAGGCTGGAATAAGGACAGCGCCAGTGAAAATGCAGAGGAATTTCTGGTTTTACAGGTTGTTGGGGAAGAAGATTCAATAGCTTTTGGCAATTGCCTGAATGAATGCAATGGAGAGAAGGTGGAATCAAAGCACAAATCCAGTTTCATTGTTGATTGCATAGGAGGAGGATGCAGGCAATAACAGAGACAGGGAAATCAAGAAAAGATGCTGTGTTGGGGAAAGAAATGCCATCTACTGCTATTTTCTGTCTTCCATGCATTACAGGGAAATCATTAACCTTGAACCTCCAACTACCTGGTGTTCTGAAAATTTTTTAATTTGTGAATGATTCTGTTTTGCTTTCTCTGCATCGCTGATTTTATTCATCCATTCATTGCAATTGAGTGTCTATTAGGTGTGGAGTTTTGTATTACATGCTATTCATTCATTCAATAATACTTATTTCAGATCTGTTCTAGGTAGTGGTACCAAGTTTATTATGGAGTTTAGAAATTTCTTATTTCTTTTAGTCCTCATTATTATTATATTTTTCAAATTAAGGCAAATTTGTTCAGGGAAGAAATCTTGATACTTTAATCTTGTTGTTTTTTTTTCCCCATTTACATTCCAAAGGGAATTATAACAGCTTTAAAATTTTATCCTTACAAAATCCTTCATGCACTTTCATTTGGCACAGAACACCAGCCTCACTTCAATGAAAGACATAAAACTGCTTTTGGCAGAACAAGGATCTGAGCAACAAAGGGCTCTTGCAAAAGGCTTTTCTGTATTTATGTGTTAATAATTTTTTAATTTATTTTTTATTGTTGTTCTATTACAGTTGTCCCAATTTTTAAAAAAAATTTTAAAATCTTCATTGTATTTCTTCCATTACCATTTAGTCCCCCAATACCCACCCTCCCTTCAGCAATTGCAACACTGCTGTCCATGTCCATGAGTCTTTTTCCTTTTTGCTCAATCTCTCCACCCCACAACCTCCTCCCTCCACTAGTTGTCATCTGCTCTTCATCTGTGAGTCTGTCTCCATTTCCCTTGTTAGTTCAGTTTGTTCATTAGATTCCACCTATGAGTGAAATCATATGGTATTTGTCTTTCTCTGACTGGCCTATTTTACTATAATGTTCTCCAGGTTCATTTACAGTTGCAAAGGGTAAAATTTTCTTTTTTAATGGCTTAGTGTTACATTATGTAAATGTCCCATGGTTGTTTTATCCACTCATTTATTGATGGGCATTTAGGCTGCTTCCATATCTTGGCAATTGTAAATAATACTGCAATAAACTTTCAAATTAGTGTTTTGGATTCCTTTGGATATATTCCCAGAAGTAGCATTGCTGGGTCAAAGGAGATCCATTTTTAACTTTTGAGGTATCTCTACAGGGCTTTCCACAGTGGCTACACCAATCTGCATTCCCATTCTCAGTGCAAAAGAGTTCCCCATTCTCCACATCCTTGCCAGCATGTGTTTGTTGCTTTACCAATGATAGCCATTCTGATAGATGTGAAATGTATCTCAATGTGGTTTTAATTTGCATCTCTCTGATGATTAGTAATGTTGAGTATCTTTTCATAAGTCTATGGGCCATCTGTACATCCTCCTTGGAGAAGTGTCTACTCAGGTCCTTTGCCCATTTTTAAATTGGATTGTTTGTTGTTGTTGTTGTTTTTTTCATTTTCATTTTGTTTGGGGCGGGGGTTTGGTGTTCAGTTTTGTAAGTACTTTATAAATTTTGGATATTAACCCCCTAGCTGTATGGCAAATACATTCTCCAACTCTGTGGGATGTCTTTTAATTTTGTTGATTATTTCCTTTACTGTGCACAAACTTTTTAGTTTGATGTAGTCCCATTTGTTTATTTTTTCTTTTGTTGCCCTAGCCAGGGGAGATACATCTGATAAAAATTGCTATAGGCAATGTCTGAGATTTTACTGCCTATGTTTTCTTTTCGGGTTTTTATGGTTTCAAGTCTAACATGTAAGCCTTTGGTCCATTTTGAATTTATCTTTGTGTGTGGTGTAAGAAGGTGGTCTAGTTTCTTTTACATGTATCTGTCCAATTTCCCCAGCATTATTTATTGAATAAACTATTTTTAGCCTGTTGTATGTGCTCGTTTCCCCTGTCAAATAGTATTTGACTTTAAAGGTGTGGGTTTATTTCTGGGCTCTCTATTTGGTTTCGTTGGTCTATGTTTCTGTTTTTGTGCTAGCACCATGCTGTTTTAATTACTATGGACTTATAATTACAGGATGCTTTTAAAATTGAAATTGTAGAGGAAATTTTTATGTAATTGATATTAATTATGTTCATTTATATTGTCTACATTTCCCCCATCATTTCTGCAGACTCTTCCTTGCTTATGATTCAAAGCCTCTTCACGTCATTTCCAAATGCCTCAGTGCTCAATGCAGTTTGTGTTGGAACGTGCAACATATCTGGGAAATGTTATTTTTACTCTCCTCATCTCTTGCCCTCAAAAGCATTTTCATTTTACTATTTTTCCATAGTGTCTTTATCTCCATGTACCTGTTACCAAAGGACCCTGAGCTATAAATCTAAGCACATACTAGTCACATCAAATCATAATTTTTGGAAAAAAATTAAGAAAGGGGCAACTTTCATTGTTTGTCACGTGAGGTATATAATCCATTTCCTCATGTTATTTAGGCTTTTGAAAGAAAGTCATCAAAACAAACCTTAACACCAACCTGGTACTTCTGGTTCAAGTTTACAGAAAACTTTCCTCATCCTGGTGTTTTGTTCCAAAGAAAATATTTGCTGCAGAGGGAAATGTAACTTTCCAAACATTGTTGTTTAGTATAGCTGTTAAAGTTCTCATTCCTCTGAGTAGAATCTTACTATAGAAGTATGCTAGAGCATTTATATTTATATGTTATCTAACACCAATACATCATATGGTTCCAACAGTTTCTCTTTATTGGCAATATAAACATAAGTCTTTTTGATCACACAATAACAATTTCTAATGGCTTTTTAATAGCCAACCAAGTAATTTTGCTATAACTTCCAATAGGTTTTAGGTCTGAGATTTTATTCTAATGACTAAATTGCTAACCAAAATTGAGCTGTATTTATTAGAGCTCAAATTTACAAACCTTTGAAGCTAAACCTTTTTCAGTATTAGTTCTTTAAATTGCTAGTAAATCAGGCACAAACTTAAATTATCTCCTTTAGTGCTTTCCTGAAATTCAAGTTAATCACAAAAAAATAGTGTAATGTTTATAAAAGTATTAAATCATAGTTAAGTCAACAAAGGTACACATCAGAGTATTTTATAGGAATGTCATTCTATTATAACTCTATTTTAAGTGTACAATCCAAATAGGAAAAAGTCTGAAGTTTTCTTAATTATTTTAGTTAACAAATTGGTGTTCTTTTTGAACTACCTGGCATCTACAACTGACATAGTGCAGCACATTAGCTCCCATGCTAATGTGAGCTTCAAAAGTCACACAAACTCAGATGTTGTGGATCACAGAGATACTGTCTTCTGCATTCTACTTTGCCCTTTCCTTTTCTTTTTCTTTTTTTTCTTTCCTTCCTCCCTACCTCCTTCCCTTCTTCCTCCTCCCTTTCCTCCTGTTCACCCCTCCTCTTTCCTTTCTCTCTTCTCCTTTTCAGACTTAGAAGTGTAATTTAGTTGAATCCAGAAATGAAACCAACCCAGTCATCTCTAGGTACTGAACTGCCAATGGATTAACTCTGGAGGATTGGAAGAGGGGGCATGGGCAGATGGTGAATTCACTAAGAAACAGGGTGGAGCTGCAAGATCTGCATTACATAATGGAATTCAGTCACCTGGCATCTTCTGCTGTTGATGATCACATGACTGAAATTTTTATCAAAAGGAAATTACCCATATCAAATCATTCTATCTTTGGACTTTTCCCTCACTAGTTATTTCCATAATATGATTAAGGTATGTAAGGAAAACACCCAGTCACCATCATAGTGCAATTGGGTGAATTTAAGAAAATGAACAGCTTTTCTCTTCATCAGGTTCTTGACTTTACTTTTTTTTTTTTTTTTTAAGATTTTATTAATTATTTTTAGAGAGAGGGGAAGGGAGATAGGCACAGAGGGAGAGAGACATCTATGTGTGGTTGCCTTTCACCTGCCTCCAGCTACAGACCTGGCTGGAGACCTGGCTTGCAACCTGGTTATGTGCCCTGGCTGGGAATTGAACCAGTGACTTCTGGGTTCACAGGCCAGCACCTTATCCACTGTGCCACTTGCCAGGGCTTGACTTTACTTTTGTTGTCACATCTTTCACTCTTTCATTTGTCACTATAATGGAGAAGAGCTATATTACATTACTTATCATCAAGTCTTCCTACCTATCAAAAATTTTTCTTCTCTTTCTACCTCATACCCCATGAAATCATTCACAATAGTTCAAAATATATATCAATTCTGAGAGTCTTAATATTATATCTTATCAGAGTGTCTTTGATATTTTTTTAACGTAGTATCTCTGGCCCCAGATTCTATCCTAAGAGTTAGATTTAACCTTCTGTAAATTTTGGATGAAGTAAAAGTTGATCTGTCAGTTGCCACTGTCCCCTTATCAGGACCCCTTCAAATTCTGGGATAGCTGTCTCTTTCACCACAATCAGCTCACCTATAAGTTCCTTCATTCCATTCTTGCCAATCTCAGTAGATATTCATAGATAACCATGGTGTAAGTGGAATAAGGTTCAAAATCTGACCTCAAGCCTCCAGGGGTCTTCATGTTAATAGAGGGCTCTGATTTCCAAAAATGTTAAAGACTTAAAGAAAAGCAGCTTGGAAGTTAAATGACTGGCTTTGGGTTTATATTTCATATAATTTCTCATATAATAATGGCTTATTCTGCTTATAAGCAATCATACTTTCAAATACACATTTTCAACCTGTATTAGAAATAAGCACAATGGTTTACTCTTCCACATTTTGTGCAATGTTTTATATTCATGCAGACATATAAACATATGCATATTTGTATATATACATAGACTTGTCAACATCAAAGAATATAGTATGGAAACTGTGAGTAGTAGAAAGGAAAGGCAAATATAAACCTTCCAATGGATGTGATTTCCTAATACAGAATATTTCCATTATTTGACTTGCAAATTATTTAAATTCATACCCTGCAGACTTGTCCTCATGAACCTTCTGTCAGAATAAAAATTCTACCTTGACTAATAAAATAAAGGTACTTTCAAAGTAATAAAATTTAATATAATTATTGGTCATCACATTGTCACTAACAGCATAAATTATAATCATTAAATTTCGGGTAGCTATTAAAAATGTGCCCTCTCTTTAGAGATGCACTAAGTATCTTTAATAGGAATTACTTGTGAAACTAGCAGGCATTTAGCATAAAAAGAGATGCATCTGGTAAATAACTTGAATTAATAGTGCTTGAACATTTAGTTCTACTTTCCAAAACTAATTAAGCATAAACAATTAAGTTTTTTAAACAAAGACAAAATATATTTTCATAATTATCTCATTATAGGTTGCCTTTGTCACATATGAGTGGTTTAGAATAAATAAAACTTTTGAAGACCTGTTATTAACTTGGTGAACTACAGTGCATGATGACTAAGTAAGGTAATGAATATTAACTTCATGCTTCATTTTAATGTTTGGATGTCTTTCTGGTACAGCTCAATCCAATTAGCTTTCTCACATTTTTAGAAGATTTGATAATTTAATCAATGCTCAGATCAGATGTGTAGGAATATGATCATGGAAATTGCCAGTACCCAAAGCAAACCTAGACCTTGCTTTGGGTTTGACTTCCTGATACAATTCAAGAAAGCATGATTTAAAAGCACCCAGATTAGTACTGGAAGAATCCAACACTGTCCCAGAAGTCACACAATCTGAAGGGAACCCTTTTTTATTTTCCCCCTCGGGGATTTGATTTACAAAGGGCAATTCTCTCTTCTATTGTGGAATTCCCTGGTGAAATTTGTGAATGTATATTCTATAGGTTCTATACAAGAAGACCTGATTCTATTAAAGTTTGTAATTTCCATGGAAGATTTTAAAACACTTCCTTCAAAATTGATCTCTATATTTATTTTCCCAGAAGGCATAGAAACATAGATGATAACCTAAAAGAAGACATTGCTGTAGGCTTGAAAAGGTACCCACAGATACTGCACACACACACACACACACACACACACACACACACACACACCCTCCAGCCCTCCAATATTCCAGTGTGGAAGCACGGGTTGTCAACATCATGTAGACTCAGGTGGTACTGCCAAGGTATCAAGGCATCAGGTTCTGGAAAGAGTTTGGCAATAATAGGTCTAATCTATGATGACATTCACAAACCTATTATGATACACTGGGGGCTTTTCATAAAGCATATTTATCAACTTAAGCAATTTTTCTTCATTTTCAGATTTTGTGCTTCCTACTTCTTTTGGTGTGAACTGTAATTTTTATGTGAAATGATGACCATAGAAGATATAGTGGTTTTTATTATATTCTTGAAAAAAAAAGGAAAAGAAAATGTGTAGCCTTCCATTGGCTTTCAAAGTTGCTTTTGAAATATTTCCAGCTGATCAAATTCAAGAGCCTAGAAATTACTACCCAACATGAAGCATACATGCACACTTCATCCTTGCTGAATTAAAGGAAATTAATCATTCTGGCTTTATAAGCCATTCCTCAGAAATGTAGTTTTATGTTATTGTTCTGGCCAAAGATGCCCTAAAAAATACATAATCAAGAAGGAATGTGACAATAGTATATCTTATTTCATAGAGTAGTTATATACCTGAAGTGCTTCCAAGATATATATTTTCTTTTATTTCTAATATATTCCTTATAAAATTAGTATTGTGATTTTTCTTGAAGTAAAAAATCACCTAATAATCATTTTTATAATCCAATGAATAAATTATGAAATGTTAATGTTTTAATAATATTTGAAAGATAACCAATAAAAAATTTTAAATGTGAACAGATGAAGTTTGAAAAATTAATGAAAGCTTAATTGAATGTATAATGCATCTTAATAAAAACACAATTCATGGTAGGAAGAATAATAAAAGTAACTTTCTTCATATGAATTTGAAAGTCATCAGAGTCAACCTAATCTTCTACGGTATCTTTAGCTCTAATTATATTCATTTTTAAATATCAGTTGTGTTAATTTGGTTGATATAGAATTTTCAAGTTTTTAATAACTTTAATGAACATTTGATCTACTTGATCAATTATTGAGGATGAAGTGTTAAAATCTTCAATTATAATTTTTTTTACTTTCAATTTTTTTAGCTCTTTCATTATTTATTTATTTATTTACTTGCTTCTGTTATTCAGGTGTAAAAAAATAAGATTGTTATATATACAACCAAAACAGAACCAGAGGCATAGAAACAAAGGACAGATAGTGAACAGAGAAAGGAGAGAGAAGGGAGATAAGAGGGGGAAATAAAAGGGAAGGGTCCAGACAAGGAAATGTATAAATGACCCAAGGACATGGATTACAGGTTGGGCATTGACTCTGGAATGGGGAATGGGTGAGGTGGGGAAAAGCAACAGGTGAAAATTGGGCCCTGGCTGGTAGCACAGTGGATAAGGCTCCAGCCTGTGAACCCAAAGGTCGCAGGTTCGATTCCCCAGCCAGGGCACATAACCAGGTTGCAAACCAGGTCTCCAGTCAGGTCTGTGGCTGGAGGCAGGTGAAACGCAACCATACATTGATGTCTCTCTCCATCTCTGCCTCTCTCCCTTCCCCTCTTTCTAAAAATAATAAAATAAAATCTTAAAAAAAAAAAAAAAATTGGGACAATTCTTAAAGAATAACAACTTACAAAGGCAAAAAAAAAAAAAGAATAAAGAATCAGCATGGCATATTGTTATTCATGATGGAATGTGGAAATTAGAGATTTACTGAGTAGAATAGAACCAGATTATGAAATATTTGGAAAGTTTGGCATATGCTTTTAACAGGAAATAAGAAACCACTGCTGTTTTAGAAGGTGCCAGGACTAGAATGATGAAGGAAGTCTGCTAGAAGTCCTCAGAAATACAGGATAGATCATTGTTCACATATAAAACATTGGAAACATAATTAAGATTCCCATCAAAAGTAGAAGTATAGAGGATAATGACTTTTAGGAATTAGTCAATTCAGAAGAACCCCGATACTCTGGAAAACATATGTGAATATCTTTAAGAGAGTACCTGCAGTAGAGTGCATTGCAAAATTTGGCACATATAAAAATCCAGTTTGCTACAAAGCATAATCTGTGAGAAAGATAAAATTGAGGGCCTATCTGCACAAGAGCAATGTTGCTATAGGAATAATTCAATTACAGTCAGCCAAACTGGGAGGGTTTACTGGTAATGTTGATTATTTGCTGGAGAAGGAACAAATAAGACATGAATTTAGGGCTCTAAGTTCGTGATGCAGTAGTGTGGTTTGGCTTCTCTGAAAACTTCAGTATGGGAAAACAAGAAATTAGAGCAAGAATTCTGATAAATGAACTCCAGTTTCTCTTTCTTAGTTATAGAACATATGACTCATTTTTTCTTATATGGCACCTAGTGTTTTTGTTGTTTTTTTTTTTTTAACTTGATTTTGTTTCAAATTTGAAAATTTAAACATTTGCCTGTGAACAACACAATCCATATTTAAGACAAATCAGGTGGACCTGGAAAATGGGACACATAACAGAAAGGATCATATCTACTTTAGTATAAAAGATCTCAAGAATTTCAAAACTTCCACAGTGTCTTTGTTATTTGCCATAAATAACAAACCAAAGTTTCCTCTTCTGAGAGCCAATTTATTGAAAATGTGTTGAGAAACATGTTAGAAAATTGCAAGACCGAGTTGTTGGTCAAGCTGTGGTTAGTTGCTAAGAGTTGGGTGTCTGGGATGAAATTTAAAAGGAAAGTACTTAGAATTCAGAAGGGTGAAGGGCTCGAGGAAGTGGAGGGATTAGAGAGGTTTTGCGAAGGTGTTAGACCCTGGAGGACAGGCAGGACTGGCTGAGATAGGAAATGGCCTTTTTCACAAACGAGAGATGTGGAGGTGAGCAAGTTGGGACCTAGTAAAGAAATGTAAGCAAGTTGTGCAAAAAGAATTTTAGGTTTACAGTTACGGTTGGATTGAGGCTAGATCATGAAGGATTCAGTGGGGGGTTTATCTACCAGGACAGTGGCTTCAAAAAGTTTTTTTTTTTAAAAAAAAAAAAAAAAAACCCAACCTACAAAAGCCACTCATTTACTCTGTCTACATTAAATAAATGCCTTCTGATAATTTCTATCCCATGCTTTATTTCTACACTGTTTGCTTTATTTAAAAATTTCTGCCACGACCCACTAAGGGAATTACATATTCTGGTAGGAGGTCAAACCCTTTGCTGGTAAACACTGCTCTAGTGAAGTTTGTGAAGGTGCCTGAGGTGAGGAATAGAGAAAGGTTTTAAGAATATGAACTGAATTCACTGCACAGAATGACTGGGCGGGAAGAATCCCCCTAGCTTGGGTGGGTATAATGGACTCTCAGGGAAACATTGGTTGAATTAATGAATGCAGAATGAGCAAGGCCGTTAGAAAACATGCTGAGGGGAAGACCTGAGAGAACGATTGAAAGTGATGAGAGGAGACATGATGACCTACATGCAAGACATGCAGGGAGGACCAAGTAAGATTTTTAAAAACTTGCTTGTGTATATGATATACGTATGCATAAACACTGAACCAGTCATACATAAAATCAAAGCAGCTATATGAAACAATTGCCTCAAAAACTTTTAAAAATATAAGTAAATCTAGCCTACTAAGGCAACTGGAAATACAGTGAAAAAATACCATAGCTTTAGGAGAAAAGAAAAAAGAAACATTTCCTAAGCATCCATTGTGAGTCAGCGCAGTTTCTCATTTGCTCCTCACAACTCTTACTGTATTGATGTTGTGAATCTACAGATAAGAAAACTGAGATTCAGAGAAGTTGCCTAGTGTTGTTGAAGTAGAAGAGCTGGTCCGATCAAAAGCAAACATGCAGACCCAAGCGTGTCTGGCTCCAAAGCTTACACTTATTGACAGTGTAAAATTCTAATTATGATAAAACGATACAATTATTTTTTTAAAGAATGGGCTGTAAATCATTTCAGTATGCAGAATGATTTTCAGAACAATTTGTGGTCTCAAAATAACTCTTTGTAATCTACTCTTTACTGTTCACAGAGAATAAAAGTTTATAATTAAATGACAGGTACTTCTTTAAAAATAAGTTTTTTATTTAGTTTTAAAATTGCTGTGGTAGTTACAGCTGGATGCAGCATATTCTAAATGTTTTAGTTAGAAAAACAATAACAAAGCTTTATCAGACAGAGATGGGAAACTGTCCAATTGTTAATCATCTCCTTTCCCAGCTGATGCCACATGGGAGAATAAACAAGTCATACAAATATATTATATTAACACAAAATACCAACATGGGCAGTACTAAAAACTTTGCCCAGAGCTGAGATTTTAATGGGAAAGCAATAGGTTTAATGTTCGACTTGAACTAATAACTAAATTAGCAATTTCAAGAAGATAAAACACATAGTAAAATTCATAGCTAAAATTTTTTATTAATAGTTTAATGTCAGATTATTTTCAAGTTGCATGCTTTAAGAGCCAAAAAAAAAAAAAAAAAAAATCTCTTTTTATGAAATCTTTGAAGGACTTTTCCTTTAATTTTGTAAAGTGTTTATATTTTCCTTTATCTAAATCATGTATATAAACTTACTTTCCAAAATAACACATTGATAGATTATGTTGTTTGAAGCTGGGTTCCAAAAAAATACTCTACAAATAACCCTTTGAAACAAACAACAAACAACAACCAAACAGTTCCAAAAGATGGGCACAGAAATATCTTGCTTTGATGTGGGGATAATAACCCTACCTGCAGGTAGTGTATGAGCTCAGGCCTTTATTCTCTTCTGGAGCAACTGAGGAGTCTGATGCACTGTCATCTACCTCTTGTCCCCAAAACAATTTTCTCAGCAATCCGGAAAACTTTGGTCCTATTCCCCAGGTGCTACAGATTAAAATAAAAATTCCAAACCTCTCACTATGTGTGGGACTAGTCATTCATTTAAGCATACTACCTGAATGACAAGAAGAAGGGGTATCTTGGAGGCCATTTCTAGGCACCTATCCAACCCTTAGAAAAATTTTCAGGGATGATGTACTTCCTATGAATAAATTTTCATTAGCTATATTCCCCAAGCTATGAAGCTTTTCAGATTCTTATAATCTGAATTTGGATAACTCGAAGGTGAGACATAGCAAATGTATCAGGCTTCACTGTAGTCAGGCCTGCTGTGCTGCATGGGAGGGAACTCATGGGATGCGCATTTAACACTTAAGTACAGCCAACAGTAAAATGGTACTAAACTGTTGCCCAATTAGAAAACACAGATCAATTTCAGATAAATCTTAAGAGACCTTTGTTCTGGTAGGACATTACTGTGATTGTTCCTACAATTTAAAGGAGTCATAATTTGGTATATTCAGGCCTTTGGGGGAAATTTTCTTATATCTGTGATATACATATTTACTGTACATTATTATTATCATATAAGGTAATGTATACATAATATCATACATATATAATTTTTTCCATTATTCCATCTAAACTTTTAGAACTTGTTAAAGAAAACATGTTCCTGGACTTGTTAAGAATGGTAAGGAAAACTTTATTTAAGGAACTACTGAATCGGGCTTTTCAATAGGGGAGAAAGTCAAGGTTCCGAAAACAGTAAGGAAAAGTAGGGATTTATTTATAGCCACAGTTGCAGTGAGTTGGCGGAAAATTACAAAGAGGCTACTGCATCAATTTGGGTTGTAAGCGAGGTTATGGCTAGACTGACTTGACAGGATTCCTGCAGAAGGCAGGCGGGGGGTCACCTACCAAGGATGGGAATGAGGAACTTTATCAGCTGTGAGGATGGGGGATTTTCCGGCATCTGATCCTGCCAGATTCTTGCTAAATTGAATGAAGGGGCCAAGGCCAGAGCTCAGGGGAGGGCCCCTGGGTGGAGAGAGCTCAGAGGACACCAGCTCAGGTTTGATCACAGTGAAAGTCTTTGTTAAAATACAATTTTAAATAATTGCCTGGGAAGAAAATCTAACCAGAACAAAAGTTTATTAATAATCACCTCTCAAAAACAGTATCGAAAGATGAATCATTCTCAGTTCTGCCACCATCAACATAAAGTCACTGAAGGCTGAGTGTCAGGCTCCATAATGTCTGGCACTAAAACAAAAAATGAATGAGACACAGGCCGGCCTTGCCAGGGTGGCCCATACAATATAGCACTTAATACTGACAATTTGTAAATCAATGACCAAATTGCTGCCCTTAGAGCAAGATCTTCATTAGGTTTCTTCGAAGGATAAACAAAAACAAAAAACTCCCGTTCCATCAAGACTTTTTTTGCTTATCCAAGAGCCCCTTGCTCAGTACCGAGCTTTTTCTGCCCATCAAGTCCGCACACCAATCCACTCCTTGCTAACTTCTTGGTCCCCTTGCAGGCCACCCCTCCAACTGCCCCCAACGCCCCCCCCACCCCGCCCCTCTGTCCTCCCCCCCACCCCCCTCCCTTCCCCACCCTGGCCCTTAGGAGCCTCTGGGGCCTGCGCACATTGCAGTCATACCGGCCAGGAGGGGGCAGGCCAGGATTTTCTGTCCTCCCCGCCCTAAGCGCTGTCGCCTCTCTTCTAGCCTTTCTCTGAGGCCTGGGCCCGCTTCCGTAGCAACAGGTTGCCCTTGGCAACAGGAGGACGCTAGCTGGGGGCTTGGTTTCCCGGCTGGCTATCTGAGGCCCAGGCTGAAGCATGTCGGCGATCTTGTGCCAGTGGCTCAACCAAGAGTTGAAGGTGTCCCAGACCGTGAGTAAGTGGCACAGTCCCGGGAGACGGGGCCAGGGGCGAGCGGGGCACGGAGCCCCAGCACAGCGCGCTGTTGGCAGGAGGCCGGGCTGTCTTGCGCTGCTCGGGTGGGCGCCTGCTGGGCCCTGGCCCCGCCCAGCTGCCCCTCTTCCCTCACCCCAGCCCCCTCGGGCATGTCCCATCCGCACTCTGCCACACCAGTGTGCCCAGCCTCGCAGTTTCTCTCCTGTGCTGGCAAGCCCATGAAACAGGAGGCCAGGAAGCCAGCTACCGCACAGCTGAGATGTTTGTGCTGTGGACCAGTTACAGGAACTACTCTGAGTGTGCTCCCTCCAGTATAAAATAGACCCCAGTTGCCCTCTCCGTATTCACCTGCCATCAGGAAGGGTGTGTGGGAAATGGATTAAGGCAGAATATGTCACCATGTACCTGTTTAGCAGTTTTAGCCCCAGATTTACAGTTATTCCTGACTGTTATTTACTCTGTGCCGAAAGCTAACTTGATTCTAACGTGATTTTATCCCACTAAGTTGCCACCCAAAGTCTCTAAATCTCACAAACACAGAAGCAGTTTTACATGCTGGCTACTTCTGTGACAGCCAAGTAATCCCAGCATTCCATCTCGAGCCTTTCTGTTTGTTTCATCAGCAGGAGGTTTTTGTTTGTCTGTTTCCCAAGCTAGTGTGGTTTTTGCTCAAGGCAAGAGGATTTCAGCCCAAATCATTTCAGTCTGTATTCCTAGAAGCACCCTTGCATATGACCAACTTGCAGCCTCTTATTGAAGACTTAAGGCACTTATGCCAGACTCCATACTAATCCCAAAAACAGACAAACAAACAGACAGTCCTGAGAAGCATTACCCCAGATGTGTAGATGAGTGGAAGAGGCTGGGAGAGCGTGGGGATTTGCTCAGGCTCACACAGCCACAATTTCAATCTGGATCTCTGACTTGTGCTCTTAGACACTGTTATTTATGTTAGAGTTTATATTTTTGGGAATCTATTTTTTAAAAACTCATCTACTCCGAAGGTATTCACACAAGCTCCCCTTATAGAAATTACTGTTAGGTTGGAGTCATAAGAAGTACAGAAATTTAACCACCAAGGCAGTTGTTATTTCACAGAACAGGATTCCCAGATGGTTATGTACCAAAGGTGGATTTATTAGTGTTTGTTCAGAAGCGATTCCCGCTCTATGTTGCTTGCTGGGATAAAGAAAACAGTGTAAAAATGCTACATGAGTGCATTTGCTTTCTTGATGAGGCTGAGTAATGTTCAGTCATCTTGGAGAAGTCAAACCAATTGACCTCTGAATTATTCTGAAAGGTAGAAGTCAATTTGAATAAAACATGTTATTTAATTTTGTGTTGCCTAGACTATCCTGAATATCATCAGTAAAGAAAACGAATTCTAATGATCCTCAACTGAGAAGTCTCCCTCCACTTAATGGAGGACGGTTTCTAGAATCACTAGAAACTTGATTAGTTTCAACATATGAATATGAAGATTTGCATCTATGTTACCAAAGCTAAGAGATTCTTTATTGAGTTAAATTTAACCAGACTATTTCCCCTGGAAAACAATGCTTAGATGTGTATGTTAATGAAACCTCTTAGGATACAAAAAATTGCTCAACACAAAGTTATACCTGAAACTCAAGCAATTCTTTTTTATAATGAAAAATAAGTAATGTAATGTTACTAAAGGATTTGCTGTAGATTTTTAAGAACATGCCATTATTTTCAAGAAGAAACATTGCCTCTGTTTTACAAAACTCTTATGAATTCACCATAAGAGTATTTTCCATAAATAACTGAGCATTCTCAATAATTGAGTAGATGCCTTCAAATTTCATGTACTGTATTATTCAGACCCTTTGCAAAGATGGATATAAAAAATAGCCCCCCCCCTTTTTTTTTTTTTTATTATGTGTGTGGCTATGTTGAAATTTTTGCAATATCCAAAATCAAAATAATCATCTCTAGGTCCCAATTTCATACCCTGAAAAGTAAGAATAAGAATTGCTATATATTTGGGAGAGTATTTAATGACATTGCAAATGAAAATTATCTACTATAGTTTTTAACATCTACTACATCAAGATCCTAAAAAATATATATTACTTAAAATATTTTGCTGTCTCTCACTTTAGAATGCCTAATATAGTGCTTGACACATAATAAGCATTTAGTAAATAATTGTTTATTACATGAGAGGCTCAGAGTGAGGCCTCACAGGAACCTTATGGATTTGTTCATTTTGAAAAGGTCACCCTGGGTTCTTTGATCCTCAGCTTTGTGATTTGTGAAGCTGTTATATTACTTTAATGAAGACCTTAGTTTCCTACTAACTGAAGTTATGGTTTTCTGATTTTATAAATCAGTATACCAATTTATCAGGAGGAAAGGATAGCAGAATAATGCATCCTGACCATTAAACACTAAGCACCATTTTAATGTGCTGCTACACTCAGTAGAAGACCAGATTTATTGATTACATTACTCATTGAAAGTTAGAAATGAGATATTATCCAGAGAACTCTTAGATTAAGCTAATATTTGATTTTTTTCTTTCTTTCTTTCTTTTTTTTTTTTTCACTTATCTTCACTAGAGATATTACATCTGCATGCTGTGACAGGTTAGATTAAATTAGATTCCATTAGAGTCAGATTCCTTCCTTTCTCCTCCTTCTTTTCCATTGGTGGATAAGTAAACCATACTGTTCATATTATTTTCTAGTGTTACTACTACTACAAAAGTTCCTGCAATTACAATATATGTGTATTTTTCATTACAAGTCTCTCCTCTGAATAAAGTTATATATCCAAAGATTATAATTTACATGATATGGAAAAATTAAATAGATAAATTGAATTTTAAGAGATAGGCTATTGTCCTTGTTGATTTTCTTTTTTGTACAAGTGGGTCTTCATAGGTGGCTAATTTTGTTCTTTTATATTAAACCTCAGTAACTTTTGTTTTAGAGAGTAATATTTTCTATTATTTCTCCCAGAACTTAGGCGCATTCTTTATTTGGGTCCCCTTGTGTACTAACTATACTTTGTTGATTATTGATTAGGCCTTTATGTCAAGATGTTTTTAAAAGTATCAAATTTTACTTTTAAAAAGGAGATATTAAATATTCTATTTGATATTTATTTATACACATTTTATAATATATTAAGTGACTTTTTACTGGCCAATGATGACGTTACCAATCATAGAGTCACAGAACTTTAGATCTGAACAAAATTCTTTGACATCATTTAATTCTTCTTTGGCATATGAAGTCATAATAAGATATGTTTAGAGATTTGATTAGAGTTGTACAGCCTAGGTAGTAGCAAGCTAGCAGTAGATTCAGAGTCTTCTGACTTTTAATTCACTCATCTTTTAATCTGGTGTCATTTAAGCACATATTTTTCTCATGCTTCATCCCTCAGGGTCATTAGAAAATATATTGCTTCTTATGTAATACAACATATTTTGATATTTTCTGGCTCTCTCAACAGCATTTCCCTTGATGAAAACTCAGCTTCCTTTGACACAACAAATCTAATAACACAAGGCTATTGTGTAAATCAACATCAAAATTTTAAGATATAAAGTTTCAAGAAAAGAATGTCACCCAAAATTCAACCCATTAAAGAAAATTATAATAAGCTAGAGATTTTGCTTCAAATAGTAAATCTTGAGAAATCTTCAAAGGAGAAGATGGGTCATCCTGTTCTTATACTGGAGGACATGTCAATGTCCTCTGCCCAAAGATTACAGTATAAACCTGTAGTTGAACACATGAGGTTTATTGACTTGTTGCCAACAAAAGAGAACACATTTCCTGGGGAACTGTGGGGCATCTCAGCAACAGGGTGTTAGAAAGGATTTATAGCATTTGGTCTTGCATTAGATGTTTTTTGGGGAGAGTTTGAGGAAGTGGTGCTTAGCCCTGGGTTGGGTACTGTCAGAAGCATAGACATCTCTGTGCCTGAGTGTCTTAATAAACCTTACCCAGAAAGTGGAGAGAGTAAAGCGCTCAGAGCCACAATAGGGAAAAAAGCAGCAACTGCTCATCATGGCCACATTAGTGGGTGTTGGCCATTTTGTGTTTTGAACAATATTGTTTTTGTCTGGATTATAGAGGGATTTTATTTTTGCCTTGATCCATCAGGGTCTCAGGGTGGCTTCGCCTGGTGTTCGTGGGCTGTGAAATGCCTTGTGTTCAGCAGGAGAAGGCCAAGGTCAAGATGTGAGGGCCAGGTCCTGGCAACACCAAGGCTTGATGGGGCCAGTTCCCAGCCTTCAACAGCTGCTCTTTCCTCAGATGAAAGTAAATTTGCTTGGGTTTTTAAATGTAGTTGATAATGCAGGCCAGATCTTTTCTCTTAAAGGGGGAGCAGAAGGCCACTGAGCATAAAATGTGCAGGTCTACAGACTTTTATTTACAATTCCAACATCCAAATGTCTCTGTATTCATTCGGTGGCAAAACTTGACCAGAAATGCTGCGATGCTATGTTTATTCCTTACTTCTCCCACTGGAAAGTTTTGCTGTAGAAACCAACTGTGTTTTATTGCATGTGTTTCTGGTGGGAGTATTATAGCTTTTCTGGCCCGAAGTGTGAGCTTGTACCTGAATTTAAGAACAATGTCACATATTTGCTCTCCGAATACTAAATTACCTTTTAAATAACAATGCTTATACACCCTGGCTGGTGTGGCTGCATTGGCTGGGGCATCATCCCGTACCCTGAAAGGTTTCAGGTTTAATTCTTGGCAATGGCACCTACTTTCATGGTGGGTTGGATCCCTGGCCAGAACATGTATAGAAGGCACCCAGTCAATGTCTGTCTCTCACATTGATGTTTCTCTCTCTCTCCCTCCCTCTCTCTTTTTCTCTCACTTCTTTCTGTAAAAAAGCAACAAAAAGGTATCCTCAGGTGAAGATTAAAAAATAAAAAACTGTAGTTGTTGAGGGTCTATTACTAAACCTATAAATTGTCTAATTAACATAACCTGTTATCTTAAATTAAGAGATCATCATCATCATCATCATTATCATCCTCATCAGCATCACTGAACATTTACTATATGCCAGGAATAACGCTAAACACTTTACATACACTATCTCAAACCAACTCTCATAAAGTAAAGTCCATCACTCTCTCTTCTAAAGAGGAGCAGCTGGGATTATTAGAGCTGTCCAGAGTTCAAGGCTTCTAAATGAGCAGCGAGCCAAATCCAGAGAATGTTTCTCCAGAGCCTGTGCTTTCCTCTTTGCCATTTTGGAATGCAGAAGGCTCCTCTTGCCTTCTCAAGCTAGCTCAGGGCCTTTATAGTGAAGAAGCTTGTGGACCCGGCCTAATATAGACCTTTCATAAAGGCCACATCAAAGGTTTCAGCAAAAGAAACATTAGTGGTGGGGATCAGTCCTGCAGCTTGGAAAATGGGAGGCATGGTTGAGTAGTTGCCGACCAGCATTATCCTGGATGTAAATCATTTTAGAACTCAACATGAATCGCATGCCTGGGCTCCCGTGGTTTATTTATTTCACGTATTCTTCATTGTTCCTTGTTCTAGAGTCAACCCAACTCTTCTTTCTTGTAGGAAATTTCAATTGTTAGTGCAACTTAAATTATACAGGAGGACTGTCATGAAATTACTTGTGATTTTCAAGAACACTTAGTGGGAAGAAAAATATGGTCAACCAAATGGGGAAAATAAACTTTCCTTTGCTTTTCCTTTTTTCTTTACTGTTCCTCTCCTCCAACCACCCCCCTCTCTTTCTCTCTCTGTCTTCTCTGTTTTCTCATAACATATGAGGTCTGTCCTAAAAGTATCAAGCATACACTCAATACTTTTGAATTTTAAGAGATATACCACATAAACAAAGTGTAAGACAAAAGTCACATGATCATATCAATAGATGCTGAAAAAGCTTTTGATAAAGTACAGCACACATTTATGATATAAACACTCAGAAAAGTAGGAAGAGAGGGAGCATACCTCAACATAATAAAGGCCACATGCGAGAAACCTATAGCCAACATCATACTCAATAGGCAAAAACTAAAAGCTTTCCCCTTAGATCAGGAACTTTTATTCAACCTAGTATGAGGAGGACTAGCCAAAGCAATCAGACAAGAAAACAAATAAAAGTCATCCAAATTGGAAAGGAGGAAATAAAACTGTCATGATTGGCAGATGACATGGTAGTGTACATAGAAAACCCTATAGTCTCCACCAAAAAACTATTTGCCCTATTAAATGAATTTGGCAAAAACTGGATACAAAGTCAATATTCAGAAATCAAAGGCATTTTTGTTCAGCAGCAATAAAATATCACAAACAGAAGCTAGGAGAAAAATTCCAAATATAAAGTTCTTAGGAATAAACATAACCAAAAAGGTAAAAGACCTGTACTTGAACTACAGAACACTAAAGAAAGAAATTAAGGAAGATATAAATAAATGAAAGGATATACCATGTTCATGGATTGCAAGAATTAACATCATGAAAATGGCCATGCTACCCAAAGCAATTTATAGATTCAATGACATCCCTATTAAAATACCAATGATGTATTTCACAGATCTAGAACAAATATTTCAAAAATTTATATGGAACCAAAAATAACCCCAAATAGCCTCAGCAATCTTGAGAAAGAAGGACAAAGAAGGAGGAATCACAATACCTGATATCAAACTATATTACAAGACAGATATAATCAAAACAGTCTGGTACTGGCATAAGAACAGACACATAGATCAATGGAGCAGAATAGAGAGTCAGAAATAAACCCATGTCTCTGTGATCAATTAATATTCAACAAAGGGGGAGGAGCATAAAATGGTGTGAAAATAGCCTCTTCAATGAATTGTGTTGAGAGATCTAGATGGATATATGCAAAAAAAAAAAAAAAAAAAAAAAAAAAAAAAAAAAAAAAAAAAAAAAAAAAAAAAAAAA
>PVIW01011623.1:0-36512 GCA_004026585.1 Noctilio leporinus | reverse complement strand
TGTTGCAAAGGGTACAAGTTCCTTCTTTCTTTCTGCTATATAGAATTCCATTGTGTAAATGTACCAAAGTTTTTTGATCCAATCATCCACTGATGGGCACTTAGGCTGTTTCTAGCACTTGGCTATTGTAAATAGTGCCGCTATGAACATAGGTGTGCATAGGTTCTTATGAATTGGTGTTTCAGGATTCTTTGGGTATGGTCCAAGTAGTGGAATTGCTGGATCAAAAGGCAGTTCCATTTTTCGTTTTTAAAGGAAACCCCATACTGTTTTCCACAGTGGCTACACCAGCCTACATTCCCACCAACAGTGTATGAGGGTTCCCTTTGCCCCGCAACCTCGCCAACACTTGTTGTTTGTTGGTTTGCTGATGATTGCCATTTTGACAGGTGTGAGGTGGTATCTTATTGTAGTATTAATTTGCATCTCTCTGATGACTAGTGATGTTGAACATTCTTTCATATGCCTCTGGGCCCTTTGTATATCTTCCTCAGTGAGTTGTCTGTTCAGGTCCTTTGCCCATTTTTTAATTGGGCTGTCTGTCTCCCTGGTGTTGAGTCACATTAGTTCTTTATATATTTTGGAGATCAGACCCTTGTCTGAGGTATCATTGGCCATTAAAAATATGGAACGCTTCACGAATTTGTGTGTCATCCTTGTGCAGGGGCCATGCTAATCTTCTCTGTATTGTTCCAATTTTAGTATATGTGCTGCCGAAGTGAGCACAGCCCTTCGAATTTTTAAACATGACTCATAGTATAAATGGATTTTTACCATAATTCAACATATTACATTTATTGAGTATATTTCATGTGTCATGTGCAAATTCATGTACTGGAGGTTGAGAAGTAATTGGGCCTCAAAAATCTTGCTTTCATAGAGCCTGTAATGTAGTGTCTCAGTTTCTCTCCCACTTTGCTCTAATTTCTTGGTATTTGTTTTCCCATTCATTTATTTTATCCTATTCTCTTACTTTTTAGTTATAAAAAAAATAAATAAATTGCTCATTATGACTCATTAATTGTATCAAGACTCAGTAATGCATTTGGGTTCCCACTTTGAAAAACACTTTCATATAATAATTACATGCATTTAACAGGGCTATTAAAGAATCCTAGAATTTAATTTTGTTAATCCATGCCCCATTGTTGGTGTCTGTCATAGTCTTTCTCACTAAGCTGCCTTGAGATAGAGCTCTCTGAATCTACATTTATATGACCTATTTTTGATCAGAATAGAGAATCTTATATTTATTTCTGTTAAATTCTTCTTTATTGGTGTCATTCCTTCTTTCATCCCTATCAAGATTTCTGAACTCTGCCACCGTCATGAAAGATATTAGGTAATCCTCCTAAATCCATCATCCACTAATATGAAAAGGACGGCTATGTCATGATCCAAGTCACTGATAAAAATGTTGCAGATTTCTGTAGTTCTCCTCTAGATTTTCCCTCTTGTTATTTGTCAGATTTTATAGTTATATTTGCATGTCAAGACATAAATCTCTATTTTTTATGACTCAGTCTGTATTTTCCCATTATTCTAAAAAAAGTCTAACGAACTCTCAAAAAATGTGCTACATTTTTAATTTTTATGTTCTCCCAAGGTAAAAATACACCATTTAGAAATATATGTATAGTTAAGTTTCTGGTTTCTGCTTATCCAAGCAGTTGTAACCGAAATGATATTCTGATGTCACAGTATACTGAGTCATTCTTAAAACTTAAAGTTGGTTGAGAGATAGCAGTTTTTCTGATGCATGTGCTTTAGTGCTAAACATTGTTCTTGGTAGTCACAAAATCAATCTGATATTCATCCTCAACTTACCAGTAATTTCCAATTGATATGGTTTCTCTGTTTGTCAAAGGATCTTAGTGTCTATGGCAGCTCTTGAGTAGGACTAAAGTCTGGTTGCCGAGGCTAGATACCCTCCATCTAGCTCAAAACCCTTTATATTCTGGCCAGACATGTTATTTTGGGTCTAATTTACATTCACCTCATAGAATGTTATTAATAGGACATCATTAACAGAATGTTATTAAGAAGATGTTTTCCTTAAATGAGAGCACATGGCAAGGTATTAACCAGTGATGCATTTGAATCCTTACTCTATTTATGAATTGGCAGGATTACTTTTGGCAAGATCTTAAAACTTTCTAAATCTCCATTAGCTTTCTCTATAATGCAGACTTAGAAATATGTACCTCACCTATCGTACAAAGCTCACATAAGAATGAAGATTATACTGTAATGAATACAATCTTAAGTGTTCACTACGTGATAGGTATAACTATCAATTAGTATATTAGTATCAATCCTTAAAATGGGTTATGCTTCATCTATTAAAAACTGCATTCATAATCCCAAAGGAAAGCCATCTTTATTTCTATAGCATTAGTTTGTTATAGTGATACCACTTCTTTTTATCTCTACGTAAGATTCTTTCATTTCTCAATGTTGTCAGTCTTTCTTCCTCTATTTTGTTAGCATATAAAGTATATGAACATTTTATTTTTATAAGCATTTATATGTAAGACCTGACAACTACCAGCCCTGGGTCCACAATTGTTGGACAGATAATTTCACCTCTCTGAGCATTATGCCCTCATTTGTAAAATAAGAAACTAACATTTACTTTGAGGCAGTGTTTTAACTATTGAAGGTAATATATAGAGAGCTTAACACAATTATTGGCATACATTGAGTGGTCAGTATATGGAAGCTGTTATTTATAGTGTTCTGTTCATTTAAAGAATATAATCTGTAATGAATAAGAAAGAGAAATGAGGTCTTCATATATTACTTTTTCCAACAGGTATATTTTCCTGTCCTCTCACAAAATTGCAATGAACTTTCATTCCTTGCCTACTGACTCTTTAAGCAACTAACAAATAAATCTAGAAGAGCATCCACATTTCTCATGATGGTAAAAATGCCAAACAAATACCTCTGACATAGTAGTGAAAAAGGCATTTTACCATAAAAAAGTAATTAATAGCATGGCCTTTTAAATTAGGCAACAGAACTGGATTTGAATTTAATTCAGACATTTACTTGCTGAGTCGCAGGTAAAAAAAGTTACTTAGCTTTACTTACCTAGGTCCTTTTATACAAAATGGGCATAACAATAGTATTTGTTTTTTTAGTATAAAGTAATATAAATAAATATTTAAAAGTTTAATACTAAATAAAAAGTTAAGAAATAAAATACAATAAACCAGGAAGTTAATATTTAGTACATTGTCTGGCAAGTAGCAATTATTTTATAAATATAATCTCATTGTTATTTCCTTCCACTGCTCCACTTAAAACCTACTTTCAGTCCCTAATATTCTTTATTGATAATGATGATCAAAACTAGTTTACTTTTGGAATGAGAATTTTTGCTATGTGTTTATTGCCAAAGATTTTCAAATAAGACTATGCAGTACCCTGTAGTGTTTCTTATAAACTAACCATGCAAAATTTGGTAGCATGCAAATATGTCAACAGTTTATTTAAATGTAAGATTTATATGCCAAAAAAGAAAAATAAATCATAATCCCAAAAATGTCCAATGTCTATTAATAGTTTTAGACATGAAAGGCTACTTTTGTTGCTATCTTAGTTGCTATTATTATTATCACTCTATGGTCTGACATTTCATAGCCTAATAGCTATGTCAGACTATATGTATAAGAAGGTAAACATAATTTCAGGTACTCTCCTGATATAATTGTGGCATGTAAGGAATTCCCAAGTTGTCTGGTTGGGAAGACAAATGTTGGAATTCCGAGATTCTTGATTCAGCTGAGTAATATTATGTGTTGGAAAGCATTATATATGTATGCCTGGATCAGGCATCTATAAAGTGAAAAATTCATTTTTTAGTCTATTTAACCCTGATGTACTACCCTTGAAGGTCTTCACATAGAACAAAATTAACATATTTAAACAATTGGAAAAATTGGCCTAAAAATATAAGGATCCATCTACAAAATGAACACTCATTATATATTTTTTGTGTTTCACAAATTGTACTAAGAAGGACACAGTGATAGCTAGAAAATCAGCCCTGTCTTTCAGGAAGTCTCTTGGCCAGGGAATGAACAGGCACATAAATAAATGAACAAAATGCAATGCCTATTATGCATGGGGTAGGAAAATATTGAAACATATTGGGCTCTCAAGAGCTGAATTAGGAGGTAAAGAGAGAGTCTCAACTTAAGTGTGAGAGAGCAAGAAGGAGAGGCAAGGGCCAGAGGAGAAGGAAAGAGGAAATAAGGGAAATGGACAATTGGAAAGAGGAGGAAAAGAAAGTAAGATAAATATAGGAAATTATCAAATAATAGGTCTTGAACATTAAACATCTTATTGCTACTAATAAGATATTGATGAGATTCTAGTGGTATCAGATTATTGGTATAATTAGCCACACCTTAAATTCATAAATTAATATTTTGGTTATCACATATTCTTTTTAAAACACTCAGTTTTTAAATACAAGAAAATAAATGCAGTGATTATATTTCCAAGACTAATACCTTAAGTAAAATTTTTTAAATTCTGTTCCCATCCCCTATTATAAATGAAAAGAATATGTTCAAACAAAATCAAAGCATTCTTATGTAAGTAAAGTTCTAAAACTCTTCTGTGCTTTAGAGACTTTTTATCATGTTTCTAGCTGATGACAGAATCTACCTTTTGACAATTTAATTTTGTGATTCAGATAAGCTCATACTGATGTAGATTATTTCATAAACTGCATTATCAACCATATTTGTTAGATTGAGTTAAAAATCTAGAAAGGAAAAATTTTACTATAATTTTTACTACTTCTAATTTTATTTCTAATAAGAAACATTTATTTAATTTGGTGGTAGTATTTTTACTTATTTAATAAAAAGGTTGCTAATTCTTTGAACTTAAAAGTTTAAATCTAAGTCCAAATTCAATATTTGATTGGTAACAATGTTATTATGCTTTTATCAATGCAGCTTAACAAAATTATGTCATTTGCAAGTAATTACCTTATGGGGTATTACTGAATCTTTAACATTAATAAATATAAAATATATGTTTATATATGTTTACTATAAAGTCCTATCTAATCAGGAAAAATTAATTTACAAAAGTACATTAAATACAAGGTATGTCTGAATGGCCCAACTGATTATTTTCATTCTATAACTCACCTTAAAAGCTAAATTAACTACAACATTAAAATGGAGTTTTATAGGTTATCAATAATATTTTGAATTACATTTGAATCACACAAGAATAGCCTTTAAGGTAACTTTTCTTTATTATCTTAATTGATTAGCAGTTTCTCATAAGTTCAAACTAATTGGTATTGGAATAAATCATGAGCCTATTTTATTCTAATGTGGAAGGTGAGCATGAATCCAGTAGTAATGTGCTATTCTATTTTCTGGCATAGATTTTATGGATAATTATTCTTCTTAGAGTGAGCACACTACAAACTCAAATATGATAGTGGTTTGATAGTATTATATTAATTGTGATGATTCAAAAGTTTTCCTCAAGCTTATGCACACTAATCATGACAAATGGTAAGCAAACATTTATACAGATTGATGAAAATATAAATTAAAATGTATAAATTATTATTTTAGTCATTTTGACTTATTGAATAAAACCAAGCACATTACTGGAATTTTAAGAAGAAAATGAAACTTGACAAATCCCAGGTATCTGGGTAAGAATGGCAGGCTTAGAGGAAGGTGTTGGATTCATCAGAGTGTTAAGTACCAGGTGGCTCATCAATGGTAAAATACTTCACTTGCTATAGAAAGAAGATGGTGGATTAGGTTTACCAAGAGGTCACTAACTTGTAATAAACCCTGTCTAGTCTCCCATTGGTGTAAAGGTAATATTTCTGATTCCCATAACTGAATGAGCAGTATATAGTTTCTGGAGAGAAAAAAATATATATGCAGAACCCTGGCTGGTGGCTCAATGTATAGGTGCCAGCCTGAGAACCCAAAGGTCACTGGTTCAATTCCCTGCCAGGGCACATAACTAGGTTGCAAGCCAGGTCTCAAGCCAGGTCCGTAGCTGGAGGTAGGTGAAAGACAACCATACATTGATGTTTCTCTCCCTTTCTTCCTCCTTCCCCACCCTTCTCTCTAAAAATAATGAATCAAATCTTTTTAGAAAATGCATATGCAGAAAAAATAGTGCATATTCTCTCTACTGAATTGCATTAAATCAATATTTCAAGAAAAAAAAGTCTTACCTAAAATTACCCAAAGAAAATCAGAAAACCTAAGTCCAACAAAATTAACAATGCTTTATCATTATGTTGCCATATGAAAAAGTAAAAATGGGTTTGAGAAAATGTTAAAATTGGAATGTTCTTGATATTATAAAACATTATGGAAATAAATAGATAATGGTTTCCCTAATACGGAATCACTGTGAGAGATGAAACCACAGTATGAAAGTACTGAGCATCACGGCTGGAACAAAGTAGAACCTGAACTCAGAAAGGAATTCAATGTGAATCCTAGATTTGAGATCCTCTAAAACCACAGGATCAACTCCTTACACAAACACAATTCCTTCTACTCAGTACTGCTCACCTGTTTCTTACTCTTCTCTTCATCCTCTTTTTAAAAAAATATTTCAATATTTTGCTCATTATTTTTAGAGAGAAGGGCAGGGAGAGTGGAAGAAAGGGAGAGAAACATCAATGTACAGTTGCATTTCACCTGCCTCTAGCTACAGACCTGGCTGGAGACCTGGTTATGTGCCCTGGCTGGGAATCAAACCGTGACCTTTAGGTTTGCAGCCCAGTGCCTTATCCACTGTGCCACCAGCCAGGGCTTCATCCTCTCAAATGTCCATTTTTCTGACCCTTTTTAGCAACTTCAAAAACTGAAGTTCAAATCTCTTTCTGGTCATAAGCGGACATCTTGATAAGAGATCTAAGCACCACAATTCTACTCCAAAATTTAAAACTTTCACATTTTTAGCTTTAACTACACTGTCCAGCATAGATGCTAATGTGGTGATTAAGACTGCAGGTTTATTGACACTGCTTAGGTTCAGGTTAAGCTTTCTCATATACCAGCTGTGTGAATTTGGACAAGATGTACCACTTTCCCTATTAGTAATTCTAACATCTACCTTAAGTGTTTCTTAGTGAAATTAATTATGAGACACTTGTGATAATTTATGCCTCATACATGTCTTGCATGTTCTTCCCATTTTTAAATTGTGGTAAAATGTACATAAAACCAAATTTATTATCCTAAGAATTTTTAAGTACATAGGTCACAGGTATTAAGTATATTTATATGCTTGTTCAGCCAACACCATCATCAATATTTAGAATGCTTTACACAAACTCTATACAGATTAAACAATAATTCCCCATTTCACCTTCTCCCCAGCTATAAGCATTCCTCATTCTACTTTATATCTCCCTGGTTTGGACTAATCTGAGTCCTTTATCTATCAGTGGCATAATAAGTCCTTTTGTGTTTTTTTGTGGCTACATTAGTTCACTTAGCATAATGTCCTTAAGTTCATTCATGCTGTAGTATACACTGGAACTTCCTTTTTAAGACTTAATGATTTTCTATTTTATATATGTATGGAACATTTTGCTTATTTACTTATCCCTGATGGACACTTGGGTAGCTTCTGTGTTTTAGGTAGTGTGAACAATGCTACTATGACATGGAATACTTAGGAGCTTTGAATATTTAAGAGCATATAATTAGAAGTCATATGGCAATTGTGTTTAATTTTTTGAACTACCATATTGTTTTCCACAGCAGTGGTACCATTTTATATTTTTATAAACTACGTAGGGTTAAAATTCCTCCACATTCTTAATAGCATTTATTTTCTGTGGGTCTTTTAGTGGTAACCATTCTAATGGGTGTGAGGTGGTATCTTACTGTAGTTTTAATTTGCATTTCCTAAATGATAGTGATGTTAACATCTTTTAATGTACTCACTGGCCATTTTTATATGTTATTTTTTTTTAAGTACATTTTGTTAATTACTCTGTTACAACTATCCCAATTTATTTCCCTTTGTTCCCCTCTGCCTGGTACCCACCTTCCCTCCAGCAATCCCCCCACCACTTAGTTCATGTCCATGGGTCATGCATGTAAGTTCTATGGCTTCTCCATTTACTTTACTGTTCTTACCATCTCCATGTCTATTTTGTACCTACCAGTTATGCTTCTTAATCCTTGCATTCTTTTCCCCCACTCTCCCCTGTCCTCTTCCCTGCTGATAACCCTCCATATGATCTCCATACCTATGATTCTGTTCCTGTTCTTTGCTTAATGTGTTTTGGTTTTGTTTTGGTTTTGATTCAGTTGTTGATAGTTGTAAGCTTACTGTCATTTTAATGTTCATAGGTTTGATCTTTTTTAAAAAAATAAGCCCTTTTAACATTTTATCTACTAAGGGCTTATTAATGATGAGCTCTTTAGGTTTCCCTTGTCTGGGAAGCAATTTAACTGCCCTTCCATTCTAAGTGATAATTTTGCTGGATAGAATAACCTTGGTTGCAGGTCTTTGCTTTTCATCACTTTGAATGCTTCTTACTAGCCCCTTCTTGCCTGCACAGTTTCTTTTGAGAAATCAACTGACAGGCTGATAGGAACCCCTTTGTAGATAATTCTCTTCTTTTCTCTTACTGCTTTTAATATTCTCCCCTATTTTTAACCTTTGGCATTTTAATTGATGTGTCTTGGTGTGGTTAGCTTGTTTGGGACTCTGTGCTTCCTGGACTTGTATGTCTATTTCCTTCGCTAAATTAGGGAAGTTTTCTTTCATTATTTTTTCCAGTAAATTTTCAATATTTTGCTCTTCCTCTTTTCCTTCTGTCACCCCTTTTATTTGGATGTTGGTACATTTAAAGTTGGCCCAGAGTTTCTAATCCTCTCCTTATTATTATTATTTTTTATTCTTGTGTCTTGTTTCTGTTCCAGGTGCATGTCTATGTCTTCCTTTTGTTCCAAATGTCTTTTCAAGTCTTTTGAGCCAGATTGTTTACTTTTTGATGTTAAAATTTTAAATTCAGATAATCATCCCTTATCAGATATGACATAGAAATATTTTCTCCCATTCTATGCACTGCTTTTTTACTCTTTTGATATACAAAGTATTTAATTTTCATGAAACCTACTTTGTCTACATTTTTTATTGTTGTTGGTGCTTTTGGTGTCCTATCCAAGAAATCATTGCCAAATCCAGTGTTGTGAAGTGTTGCCCTGTGTTTTCTACTGAATTATAAAGTGTAAATTTTACTCATAGATCTTTGATACATGTTGAGTTCATTTTTATGTAAGGCGTTAGGTGAGAATCCAAGTTCTTTCTGTTGCATGTGCACATCCACTTTTTCCAGCACATGTTGTTGAAAAGACTAAATTTCCCCATTGAATGGTTTTGGCACCCTAACTGAAAATCGTTAAACCATATGTGCAAGGTTTTTCTTCTGGATTTGTCATTCTATTCCATTGTTTTTTTATGTCTGTCTCTTTTTTCCAGTAACACACTGGTTTAAACACTGTAGTATTGTGTTAGGCTTTGAAATTAGTAAGTGTGAGTCCTCCAGCTTTGATCCCTTAAGAATTGTTTTGGATATTTAGGGTCTCCGGATTTCATATAAATTTTAGGGAGGATTTTTATTTTTATGTAAAAAAAATCATTTTGATAGGAATTGCATTAATTCTGTACATCACTTTGAGAGAAGCTTAACAATATTAAGCCTTTAACCCATGGACATAGAATCTTTTCCTTTTTGTTTATCTTTGTTTTGAAAAATGTTTTATAGTTTTTATTGCACAAATATGTACCTTCTTATACAATTCCTAAATATTTATTCTTTTTGATACTATTATCAGTGAAATTATTTTTCTTATTTTTTTTCAGATAGCTCATTATTAGTGTGTAGAAATGCAACTGATTTTTAAATATTATTTTGTATTCTTCTACTTGGTTGAATTAGTTCTAATAGTGTGTTGTTGTTGTTGTTTGGCAGACTCTTTGGACTTTTCCACCTATAAGACCATGTCATCTCTGAACAGAGATAGTTTTACTTCTTTTTAATTTTGGATGCCTTTTATTTATTTCTCTTGTCCACTTGCTCTGGCTAAGAACTTCCAGTTACATGTTGAACAGGTGTGGTGAAAGTGAACATCTTTGCCTTATTTATGATCTTAATGGAAATACAGAGTTTAAATTCTGCTGTGTTTTTTATATGTAGCATTTATTTTATTAAAGCAATTTAGTTTCATTTTGTTGAGTGCTTTTTATCATGAAATGGTGTTATATTTTTTCAAATATTTTTCTGTATAAATTGAGATTTTTATCCTTTATTTTGTTCATATGATGCTATGTTACATTATACACTTTTCATAGATCAAAGGATCTTTGAATTCCGAGGGGAAAAACTTCACTTGATTGTGGTGTATAATTTCTTTAATATGCTGTTAATTCAATTTGCTGGTATTTTGTTGAGGATTTTTGCATCAATATTTTACATTTTTGTAGTTTATTTATCTGGCTTAGCTTCAGTGTAATGCTGGCCTCATAGAATAAGTTAAAGGCAAGTTCCCTCCTCTTCAATTTTATGGATAAGTTTGAGAAGTATTGGTGTTAGTTATTCTTTAAATGTTTGTTAGAATTCAGCAGGGAAGCCAGCAGGTGTAGAGCTTTTCATTGTCACATTTTGGACTACTAATTTATTCTTACTATTTATGAGTTTATTCATTTTTTTCTTTTGTGTGTGTTGTTTGTGCTTGAAATATTAATCTGATTCAAACAGCCAGAGCTGAAAGAAATTGTTGCTATATGACTATGAGATCTTTCCTAGCTACTATGAGTATGCATCTACATATTTTCATGTTGCCATGTGGAAATATTTAGCTCCTAAACCATCAAAATTAAATGTGATCTGGAAACTTAAAGAATAAAATGTTACACATGGCCATATTTGTTACAATATCTAACTTAAATCTAAGCATCAAGACATTTTTATTTGAGTTGTTTAGTTGAGACTTCTGCAAGGAACTTGCCTACCTTCTTTACATAGAATATAGTAAAATACAATTTAAGTTTTCCCTTATTATCCCAGCCATTATTATAAAATCAGTTTTTATATTCTATTTTACAGCAGATATGTCACTAAAGTGTCCAGGGTTCTTGGCATGATATTGGCCATGTTTATTCTTCTTTTAGTTCTCCTTTTCCTCGCTACTTACTATAACCTTCCTTTCATACAGTCAATAATGTGGAAATCTCTCAGCATCTTTTCAAATTTGCTGCCTCCTGATATCATGTTCTTCAAAAACAAAAGAACAAGACACAGCTAAGTTGTATGTAATATAAGTGTAGCTAAGACCTGCCTAAAGAGATGGGGAGTTTCCCAATGAATACCAGGCATAAGCTAATGTACTGACTTCAGTTTTTAGCTATCCAGCCAGAGACCTACACATTCTCTTCAGATGGGCAGATAGCAGATTTATTTACCTGAACAACTGAGTTGAATGCCTTATGCTTTATTATGTGTAAATTCCAAAGAAAGCAAGACTGAGGAAAAAGGGAAAGTGAGGATTAGGGGGTATATCTTCAAAGAGACCCTATGACAAATGTGTCTTGAAGGAACCTCTCCAGGGAAATGATGGGAGAATAATTTACTCATTGATTTCTGTGTTTCATTGATTAACATTTCCCTCACTGTAGTAAATTGAGTTATGTGTCAGTGTGCTCTCTGTACTCTCAGAGTTGTTATTAGAGACACCAGGTTTCAAGACAGCAATGACAACACCCAAGTATAATCCACAGGGTGCTACAGGGCAAACCTTCAAGTGAGTGTGAACTGGCCATCTTCCCTACTAGGCCTAGCAAACTAATGAACTTGTGTAAGCTCACAGCAGGCCTCTGGTGCTCTACCGGCCCCATTGGAAGGAGGCCTAAAGGTCTTGAACAATGCATGAGTTGGTTACTATTGGGTTGTCTCTCTGAGAGATTTGGGGATATAAGAGCAACTACTGTGGAGGGCCAGAAAAGCCAAGTATGCCAAGGGTTACAAAAACCTTGCCCTTCTGAAAAGTAGATACTGCATTCCACCAGCCTGCTTCTAATGATGGCAGAAGCCTTCTTTGGCCTACAGAAATCTTCCTGGTGCTAGGTGATATTCTTCAAGGATGAGCATACCATCCAGAAGAATCCATGCAGCACATGATATAGACCCAAAATCTAGGTTCCTGTTAGGTAAGGAACACCCGAATTTATCCATTTGATTTGATGAATAGTACAAATATTAAGTATAGTTTTCACTTTTAATATATGTGTGTGTATATATATATATATATGTAAACTGCTTTCGACATGTGTGATATTAATTATTTATAGGTTATTTCTCACAGCATGTGTAGAACCAGAGGGAAAGTAGATAACAGCATTTGTTTAGATAACTTTCTATAATGCTTTGGGAGGATTTTATTCAATATTTATTTCTGGAGCCTGAATTGTTAGTTACAAACTCTAATCATAAAACCATGAATTTGAAGTTACTTATGGATTTTTCTTATAAATCTATAAAATTAATTTATGTTGAAATAAGATAAGATAAAGATAACATTTTAAATATGTATCATGTTTATGATGCTTTGTGATTTTGATAATTGCTTAAAACTAGATTTGCTGTTCTAAAAATGATTCTTAAAATAGTTGAAACACAATGAATTTCCAAGCACACACTCACACAGAAACACAGAAATTATTAATCATTTTCACAGTACTATAAGTCCAGATGGTATAAATAATAATACAATTTAATTTTTATGTGTTTTTATCAAGTACTAAGAATAAACAAAGTCTTACAAAAATGCTGTTAAAATCTGGAAACCTTCTTTAAAATAAAAAACATTCTGCCTTTCCTTTTACTTCCTAGTTTATACTACTTTTCTCAAGCTATTAAAAAATGTTGCTTTGAAAGCAAAAGTAATGCATTTGTATGGGCATTGTCTTTCTGCTTTTCTTGTCTTTCAAACAAGGAGCATGACTAGGTTTCAATAATCCAAACTTCTGAGCATCCAGAGAAAACTGTTCCAAATCTATACAAATGCTGAATTGCAACATCAGAGGAGAGTGAGGGTGATCTTGCTGTGGAAATTCAGTGAGCATTAATCTTAACATTGACGGAGGATTAAGTAATTGGTGAGAAAATGGAGATCCCCTTGTACCCACCAGTCCTTAAACTGCTAATTTGCTTCATAATGCTAATTAAATGAAGTTAGCTTCATAATGACAATGTACGGTGCCTGTGTGGAAAAACTGTTAACATAATTGTATCTCTAACACAGGGGGCAAGGCAGATTACAATTATTAGGAAGCTGTGGGATATAGACTACCATGAGTGTTACAACATTAGGAAGTAGATTTACAAATCTTAATTTCCTAAATGCAATGTGCATTTTGTTTGTAAGCTTCTATTTACTAGGTGGCATCTAATAGAAATATTTGAACATTATTCTTCTCTCAGTGATCAATTTTCAAATTTCAAAGAGAGATGTATAAGTGTGTATTTATGCGTGTAGGTTGGTAAAATATATTTTGGTGTGCAATTTCCTGCCTTGTCAAAATATTACCTCTTTTGAAAGATGCATGAAGTGACAGTTACATATCAAACCGTAAATAAATATTGGGCTATAAGAAGGAAAGTAACTTAATATGCAATATTGGATCCCACTTCTTACATACTTATCTTCTACCATGGCAACATATTATTAAATATCAGCTAAAAAACATCAGACTGAAAAAAGACAAATTTTCAAAGGTAAAGCTATTTTGCAAAGCCCATTTGCCTTATGGAATATTATTGGCATTCTGTAATGCCCTAACTTTAACATTTCATAGGAAAAAGAAGTTACCATAACAAGCCTGCTCATTATCAAAAAATGAGCCCTTTTTATTTTTATTAGTTTTAAGAGGCGTGCAACTTATAATACAAAATATAAACATTTTTAATTTAAATAAAGGTAAAATTTCTGGAATGAATATGAACAGGTAAAGATATATAGTACTCATATACTTACCGCTCATCATGCTCCTGGCCGCCCTGAACCGGCAGTATGTGAGCACCCTGTCCCAGGTCGCAGAAGACGATGTCCAGACCAGAGAACACCGATTTGTTGCCCACGAAAGGGACGGACTTTTTTCAAGGATGGATATTGGCTCCCCTCCTTTTTCTCCCTCCTGCTTTAATCCTGTAAGAACTCTCGGGGCTTGGACCTCAAGAAACAGTGACGGGCAGCTGAGAAGAATGAAAGAGGATACGGCACCCTTTGCACCTGGCACTTTGGGCTGTGCTCACCTGCACCTCTGTGTCAGGGGAAGTGGTGGCATGTGGGACCATGAAAGAGCTTAGTGTGAAGCCTGGCTGGAATTATAATTAAATGTGTTCAATTAGAAGCAAAAAAAAGAAAAAAGAAAAAAGATATATGGTACTCAAACACTGACAAAAAGAAAAATAATATACATTAATCCTATTATCTAGTTTTATACAATGTAACACACATTTTAAATATTACTACTCTTGAATTCTGGTTAATGTGGCTTTTTGAAAATTTTAAAGTGTTACGGCTCTTTTGCAGAATATCAGAATATTATAGAATACTTGAAGAGTAACTGGTTAAGCAGTTGTTAAGGATGAAAGCAAGCAAAAGTGCTTCTTTCCACTGGAATGAGTAAGAAACTGGGTATTGAAGGGAGGAGAACTAACATTTGTCAATACCCTACTTCATTTCTAGAACTTTACATATGTTGTCTCATTAAAAAAGAGCAACTCTACAAGGCAAGCACTGTTATTGTTGTCATGCTTTTATTAAGGCATTAGAGGTTCAGAAATATTAAATTAGTAAGGTTATCTACCTAACTTCCCTAGTTATTTGTATACTGTAAGCATGCAACCCTGCTATCTAGTACACAAGGGAGCCAATGAGGCCTCAGAATTGTACAATACACGGTTGGGGAAGAGGAGGTTTACAGCTGTTTCTATGGGAAATAATACAATAATTAATAAATAATAATACAAGAATATGCTCTGTTTCCTATGTTCTCAACTGAAAACCTACTTTTGCCCCACAATGTATAATTTTTGTTCTGTACTTATTTTTGCTGACAATATTTATGTTGTAGAAAATGCTATTGTGAATACTCATATATCCTTCATCCAGAATATTTGAAGGTTGAAATTTTCATTTTTGCTTTATTCATATACTTATATGTAAAATAAAATTGCAGATACCATTTTGCTTTCCTTTTGAATTCCATTGTCTTCATTATCTCTAATCATATTTATGAATTTAACATGTAATATTAATATCAGATAAATACCTGCAGTTAAAAATAAGTTATTTTGTGTAAATGATTTTATACTGAACCTATGCAAATTTCACACTTAACATTAAGTTTTTCCATACCTATGTCAGAGAATACAGACTTAATTAACCAATAAGGCAAATAGATTAATTTTTATGATGGAATAATAAGAAAATAACTGAAGCAGTTTAAATAAATTAAATATATTCTAAATCACTTGGAATATATTCCATTCTCAAACATTAATTTTAAATGATACACTACTATTGTTGGAAACTTTGATTGGAGAAGCATAAATTAATTGAGAAACGAAGTACAAAGTGGGAACTGTTTGAAAGCAGATTAAGGGATTAGTCAAAGAGCATATATGAAAGATCCATGGACATGGACAATGGTGTGAAGATTGGCTATGTAAGGAGAGGGGGACTGGGTGGAGAGAGGCAAAGGGGAAAAATTGTGACAACCCTAATAATAAAAATAAAACACTAAAAATTAAGAAAGCAAAAGAAAGAAGAATATAATTTTTGCTTTAAATTTTGAGAATGGTTTACAAAAAAGCTACAAATTGATAACATATCCTCCAGTGAAAATTTGCTATTTCATTTTCTGTCCTTCTCAATTATTTAGTTCCCTTATTTTTGCTGTGAATGTGTTTGGCATTTCTACATATGAGTGACTATATATGCATGTGTGTATATACAGGTATGGCATATATACTCTTAGGCATGTATTCATATACATTGTATATGAGAGAGATTATATAAATATAAATATGGGAATAGGATAGTGTATAAAGGTACTTATAATAAAATATTATTTATGTATTTTAACTTGTTATGACAATCCCTTTATATTTTTTCTTATCATTTTTATGCTCTCTTTAGGATAATGTAACATAATTTTATTCACCTATGTATAGTTTTATATTTTAATGTGTGTTGGTTAAGATGATGCAGCTTTTGCATAACAGAAAACTAGAATACAATACCTTCAATAAGACCTTAGGTGGCCCTGGCTGGTGGCACAGTGGATAAGGTGCCAGCCTGCAAACCCAGGGGTTGCTGGTTCAATTCCCAGCCAGGGCACACATGGCCAGGCTGCAAGCCAGGTCTCCAGGCATGTCCATGGCTGAAGGCAGGTGAGAGGCAACCATACATTGATGTCTATCCCTCACTCCCTCTCTCCCTTCCCCTCTCTCTAAAATAAATAAAATCTTTAAAAAAAAAGAAGAAGAAGAAGTTAGAGACTGTATAGCCTCCAGGATGAGTTTATTATGCAGTTCATGTCTTCAGTATCAAATTTCTATTTCTTTGTTTTGCCTTTTCTTTTACATTCATAAGTCTCCTGATAACCCAAAATATATTATGTAATGTATACTAATATATATACTGTATTGTAATGTATCAATGTATTATATAAATGTAATACTTTATAGATAATATAGAGAGAGAATATCCACCTACAACATAACTCAATTGAAGAAGATAATATTATTTTTCATTTTAGGAACATAGAATAGTTTTCAATTTTATCTCCTTGAGTCAAATCATCTTATATCCCTATTTCAGAACTAAATCATCAGCTATATAATGAAATATTTTTCTTGTAATGATCAGACTTATTCTTGGCAGTTGGATTGAATTAGCATCCTATGAAGGAGTAAACTAGATAGAAGAATAGTGAATATTTAAAAAAGTAAAATAGAATTTCTTGAAAGAAAGGTGGGAAAATAATGCTAACAGAAAAATGAATATTGTCATGGTATTTCCATGCTATTTTTATTTTGGAGAGATAGTTTGATTTATTTTTAAATTACCTCTACTTTTAGAATAGGTTTATATTTCTATCTTAAATTTTAATTTTTCTCTTTAATTTTCAAATATACTTATTTGATAGTATTCATATTTTTAAAGTATTTTTTCTTTAATGAGTTTTTCATTTTTATTCTTATTTGTTGTTTTCCACTCCTTTTTTTACAGTTTTTAATTTTGCACTCATTCTGGGCACATTTAATTTCCGCCTAGTTGAATAAATTCTAGGTAATAAAGGAGATGTAACAGGTGATTTATATAATTTAGGGCTGTAACTTCTTTTAGCTAATTTTGGTTAGAGGTTTGGGGTACTAATTTCTTGTTACGACTTCCCCCTCAAACACTCAGTCAAAGGTAGGCATCTGCTCAAAGCTTTTGGCTAGTAAATAATGTGCCTCTAATCTCCATTTTTTTTTTTTTGTATGAACCATGTCAAAGACAAAGCTGGACACTAGTAAAAATAGTAAGGTCAGATTTTATTCTGTAATAAATTATTACAATTGGTAACAGGGTCCCCCATGTTACCCCCCCCATCTCAACACTTTTTTGAGCAGAGATGACTGGGTATTAATAAGGGATAATGAAGAATTATGGAATAGAGGTGGGGATATGCAGTGACTTGAGCAGAGCCAGGGAAGCAGAAATTTATAAAAAGCAGGACAAGTGTTGGGTCCATGTGCCAGGCCACCTGGTTTTGCTAACTGATGAAAATGGAACTTAGATGCTACCTTCCCACAGAGAAAGGGAGACAGAAGCCCTGTGTTCGAGTGCTGCTCAGACCAAACAATCAATTTTGGGGGAAGCCTTGAGCTTTCTCAAGGCATTTCAAGGGGAGCTGGAATCATCCTAGGGATGTCCTTGAGCTGTCAGAAACTGTTAGTGTTTTTCAAGTCTCTTGTGTGTGTGTGTGTGTGTGTGTGTAGAGAGAGAGAGGGGCAGATGAATTCAATTCATTTGTGCTGATTTTCTCTAGTAGTTTTAAATAAGTAAAGCTTGAGTTCTAGTGAAAAAGAAGGCTCAGAGGAACCTGACTATAGCTAGGTAAGGAAGAGTCTTTTTCAACCGTCCATTGGGTGCTTCAGCAATCCTACCTTCCACAGCAATGGCCACATTCTTCTTCCCAAAATTGGAGGCATTTATCTGCTGGATCAAATTTAAGGCGAGTTATCCCTACTGAGTTGCTATACATTTAGCTTAATATGTTCCGCTTGGTTTTATTTCTTCCTTTCTGGCTCATCGTGTTTTCCTCTTTATTTGAAAGTTTCCCACTATGTGTTAAAAAATTTATCATATTTTGTCTTTATTTAAAAATTTTTAACCCTGGCTGGTGGCACAGTGGATAAGGTGGCAGCCTGTGAACCCAAAGGTCTCTGGTTCAATTCCCCAGCCAGGGCACATAACCAGGTTGCAAGCCAGGTCTCCAGCCAGGTCTATGACTGGAAGCAGGTGAAAGGCAACCATACATTGATGTCTCTCTCCCTCTCTGCCTCTCTCCCTTCCCCTCCCTCTAAGAATAATAAATAAAATCTTTAAAAAAAATTTTATTGAAATTACCAGTATGACATTGGTTAATAAAATTATATAACTTTCAAGTGTACAATTCTATAATACATTACGTGTATATTGTATTGTGTGTTCAGCATTTAAAGTCAAGTCTCTTTCCATTGTTCTATCAGAATTCAGAAGGAAACCGACCAGACTCTGGGGAAGCGCAGGAGTACCATCCTTTATTCACGCACGGTCCCAGAGGAGAAGCTGCCCTCCAAATTCTGGGCCCTGAGGTAAGGCAAAAAGCAACTTTTATAGTTGAAGTTTCACTCCCTGGCCTTGCAAGGTTACAGAAACAGACATAGAAATTAAAGCTAGTTTTTCAGTGCCTTTCTTATCACTCAAGCTGGCCACAGCTGGCTCCCCTCCAGCAGCCAAGGCCATTACACTCAAGCTGCTTGCTGCCCAAGAGCCAAGGCCGTTAACCCTTTACATCTCCCTTACCCCATCATTATTTATTTTACCTTTATCTTCTGCCTTCCTTTACCCCCTTTTCCCTCTGGTAACCACTATACTGTTGTCTGTGTCTATGAGGGTTTTTTCTTTTTTTGTTTTTGGCTTAATTCCTTCACCTTGTTCACCCAAACCCACTCCAACCACCCTCCCTTACAACAGCTGTCAGTCTGTTTTCTGTATTTATTAATTTGTCTTTATTTTGTTAGTTAATTTCATTCATTAGATTTCATATATAAGTGAAATCATATGATATTTGCTTCTCTGACTGGCTTGTTTCAATTAGCAGAATACTCCCTAAGTCCATCAATGCTGTCACAAATGGTAATATTTTCTGCTTTTTTACAGTCATGTAGTATTCCATTGTCTAAATGTACCACAGCTTTTTTATCCATTCATTTACTGATGGGTAGCTGGGCTGCTTCCAAGAGATTTTTTAAAAGATAATCCACTTAGCAAAATAAATAAAAATAATTTGGAAAATAATATCATATTGTCAAGGGAATAATAAAAAATTATTACCAATGAAGTATTCTGCCAACTCAGATATTTTCATAATTTCTGTGCCCTAATATAGTGGAATCAGCAAAGTTATTTCTATTAGTCCCATGAGTATTTTTGTACTTCTGGACAAATAATGGAAAGAAGGAAAGAGTGGTAAACTCACACAGAGCTATACATATGAGTATATGTATGGGTCAGAGTATAGAAGCCAAATTATTAACCAATAATTCTATAAAGTAATTCTGAAGTAGTTTTGGGGTGACTGAAATATTTTCCTACAGTATATTTTATTTGGTCAGTCAAATAATTTATATATAAATCATAAATATTCATTCTATTCTTTATGGTTTAAAAAGTATCTAAACTGCATTTGAAGAATCTGAAGTCTAAGAATTGAAACTCTAATTAAAGGCTTTGAACTTCTATGATCTGTGTGGTGTAAATTTTTCATTCCTGATTTTATATTGTATATATATCCTACTCACTACATAATGAAAGTACAATTTTCATGGAGTATTATGTGCTCTCTGAAAATTGAGTGTATTTCCATAGTACATATGAATCATGACTGAGACAGAGGCAAATTCTCTTTACCAAAAATGATATCTGTGGCAATTTTATACCTTTTCTCCTGTATTTCCATCTTGAAAATTACTTGCAAATATTAAACTCCAGTGATTGGAACCAAAATTAATTACTTGAACAGGATTGCCTATAAACAAGTGTTTTCTTGTGAGCTTTCCGAGACAGTGCCATGACATTGTTGGGAAAGAAGATATAAACCCAAAGTACCCAGAATGTATATATAATATGCATTCACCTAAAATGGATTTCTATTTGAAAATAAGTAGAAGCACTTTCTTAGATACTATACTTAGGGAGAATAGCATACTCTCTTATGAAAATCATTATGTGTTCAGTATTATACTAAAAACCAACAGATAGAGATTGATGCAAAATATGGTCTATCTAGACCTGGCTGCTGGCACAGTGCATAAGGCGCTGGCCTGTGAACCCAAAGGTCACTGGTTCAATTCCCCAGCCAGGGTACATAACCAGGTGACAAGCCAGGTCTCCAGCCAGGTCCGTGGCTGGAGGCAGGTGAAAGGCAACCATTCATTGATGTCTCTCTCCCTCTCTGCCTTTCTCCCTTCCCCTCTCTCTAAAAATAATATTTTTTGAAAATGTCATCTATCTGCTTAATGGATTTATAATCCACTTGGGGAATTGGCAATTAGCTAAACTATGTCATGTTTATGCCCAAACAGCCTTTTAAATATAAAGACAAGAAACAGAACAGAAACAAAAATAACTACCAGGCTCAAGATATTGTCAGGAAGTTGGCCAAGAATGATTGGAATTTAGGCTGAATCTCAATGGAAGAATAGTAGGTTTCTGATCAAATATTATAAGTGCACATGTGAGTCAATCTACCACTCAAGTAAAAGCAATATCCTCAAGTAGGCGAAGTACAGTGCATAGGTCCTAACAGGGGGACAGCCATTCGGCCTGAGTAGATGCTGCACTAGAGCCAGTCCAGTGAATAGCAGATATCCCGATCTGTATGAGTCATAAAATGCTTTATGTTAAATATATAGAATTTAAATATTAATAACCAATAATTTTAAAAATATACTGAGCAGAACAAAAATAAAACATTCTACATTTTGAAAGCCACCATTGCTACTAGTAAATCTGATTTAAATAGTTATTTAGAGCAAAGTAGAAATTGCTATTTCAAATATTACGCTTAAACAGTAGAAATATTGTAACTTAGATGGAGAGAATATTTGGAGAAAAAGAATACACCAGTTTAGCTAGAATAAAAGATGTTTTACATTTAATTGTTTAGGGGTTATAATGTCAATTTTTTCATTGATTTCTAGGGCAAAGAGAATTGATAAAGGTGGGAGTAGCTAAGAATTGAAATAATAAACTAAAGGGAAAATATCAATATCATGAAACAATATAAGATCATTGGAAAATATTAGTATAAAGGAAATATAAGTTATATATAAACTGTTTAAAATATTTTAGTTTGCAGATTGATATTTACTATTTCTTCAGAAGAAAATATTATTTAAATAATTTTAAAATAAATATAAAATGACCAATAGATTCCTAAAACTGATAGGAGTTTCATTATGCATAAAAACTTTAGTTTTAAAAATTAAACATATTTCTTTCCCTTTATTCTACTTGAAACCCATTGGTCAATACTACACTGGAAAAAAATAAATAAAGTATACCAGAAGGATTGGATGACCTTTTCTCTTACCTGTGTTTCATAGTGATGGATGAGATTATCCATCAACTCACTTATAGTATCATCAGTTTTGTAATGAAGCTCTCTTTGGTCTGCAAGTTTATTTTTTGCAGACAAACTTACTTTCCTAAGCTACAAATTTTTCTAACCAGAGAAATATTTTAACTTATAGAAAATCTTATAGACTTATACAATTCCAGTCAGTAGGCAATTGGTTGAATAATAATTAAGAATTTACTTAGACCCCAAAAAGTAACCCAAAATACTAATTTAGAATGAAGGTGTTCATTATCTTATTTGCATTTTTAAGCATGAGTTACTTATAGTATTTGTTATCCAAAAATATTTATATTAGTATATGTCAACAAGGGCAGGTAGTCAGATTTGATTTTTTATAAAACCTTTTGATCATAATATCTTCACCTTTATGAAAATGATTAAAAGTTTAACTTAATTTTTATTGGAGTTTTCTGTATTAGAAATTTGTTGTATCTCTGAATTTAACTATTGTCACATTCACATTAAGAAATTACCTGCTAATCTACCACACATAGCTTTCTGTCTAATGTTTAAATAAGTTTATAGAAACATCTGAAGTTTGACTTACAGAATAATGTAAATAAAGACCTCATTAGAATATAGTTGTGAGGATGTTCCTCAAAAAAAAAAAAATGATCTACCACATGATCCAGCAATCCCACTTCTGGGTATTTACTGAAGAAAACACTATTTCAAAATGATATATGCCCTCCTATGTTTATTGCAGCATTATGTACAATATCAAAAATATAGCAACCTAGGTGTTCATTGACAGGTGAATTAAAAATATATGGTATATATATACAATAAAATATTATTCAGCAATAGCAGTGAAGGAAATATACTATTTGCAATAACATGAATGAACCTAGAAGGTATTACGCTAAGCAAAATGTCAGGCAGAGGAAGACAAATACTCTATTCTTTCACTTGTATGTGGAATCTAAAAAAACAACTAAATGAGCAAACACAACAAAACAAAAACAAACTCATACAGACAGATATCAGCTGAGGGTTGCCAGAGGAAAGAGGGGTGGGGAATACATGAAAAAAATGAAAGGTAATATAGTCAATAATATTGAGATGTTTGCAAGGTACAGCTGGTTACTAGACTTAGGGAGGTGATCATACGGTAATGTATATAAATGTTAACTCACTATCTTCTATCCCTAAAACTAATATTATAAAACAAATACACTTATATTTAAAAAAGAATTAAGTGGTGGGAATATTACTGAAATCTTTTTAGCAGTGAAGTAAAAATAAGTAAAAGGGACATGCTAGCGAGAAGCATATAGAAATAAAGATAAGCCCATACTGTCACAATTCTCATAATTATATGTGGGAAAACTTCTATAACTAAACTAATAAATTTACTGAAACTATGTAATATAAATATAGATGTACAGATAAGTTATTTTGCAGGTGAATTGAAACACAGAAATCTCAGTGGAAAAATCATTAAAGATCAGGCACACAGATTGAATTTGATTAATTTTTACCTGGGATGGTAACCACACTAGCAGAATTTTGTCAAAAGTCCTATAATTTTAGTGGTTCAGTTACTAAAGGAAGATGTTGTAACCATGGAAGAAATACTAGGAAAAAAATTAGACCCAAGAAAAAGAATCCTTTTTCCAAAAAGAAATAAATGTTTCTTAAAGTTTGAAAATAATTTGAAATTGCCTATTGAGTGAATGGAAATGACATAAATGGAAATTTACCAGCACAGGTGTAAATATTTCCAATGTTCTGGGTAGAGTCCAGATGTAGTGCTGGATGAGAATTTATGAGGTACTTACTGGGGTTCAAGGCTATTGCCTAACAAGAGATTTGACCTTCCTCCTGCTGTGAGTTACACGTGATCAAAAACTGATAACTAGAGTAATGCAACATTGATTTATATGGTTCAATTTCAGTCCATTTTATTAGCTTATGAAAAGAATAAAATTTTTTGTGTGATAAAATCAGAAAGCAATATTTTTTTCTCAAAGTAACACAGGATCAAATTTTTAGAAATGGTTTTTGCTGTTGGCACACCAAATATTTCCATGTCCCCAAAGATAAGCAGTTTGATTGAAAAGAGAGAAGATGTCCAGGTGCAGAAATTTAATAGCACTACTCAGCCAGACTTAGATAGCAACTTTTCACTAAAAGAGGAGAAACTACTTGAAAAATAGAGACTGCCTAAAATGAGTTTACATCAGGAAAACTCATTGAAATTTTGAATAATTTCTGTAGGCTCACAAAGCAACTCCTACTAATATTATCAGTTATATACTAACATTGTTTATTTTAAAGGTAATAACATGATACTTTAAAAATCTCTGTGAATATAGCTGAGAAGTTTAATAGTAACAAGTGGTCATTAAGGCATTGTATATATTGAAATTATATCAGTATAATTCTGACAGGCCAATGCTTTCCAGTTCTTATCCTACAGTTATGGGTGGCCCAATGACTTTGCTTAAAAAGCTACTGTATTATCAAAGGCATACTTTGAGATCTGTAATTTTCTTATAAGTTTTAACTTTCTATAAAATAGTACAAAACTACTAGTTAACATTTGAGGAATATTTTGTAATTAAAATCTGACATAATGCATAGTCATATGGATCTCTATGTCTAACACTTCTAAAACACTGACAAACTGGTAGACTTCTTCTTTACTTAATTAATTAGTATTAATAAACATCTAATTCTTTAGAGTTTTGAACCTGACCTATAAAAGTAGGAAAATTGTTATATGTGTGTGATCTTTAGGACACAATGATATTATAGTTGTTTATTTTTGGTTTATGACAATGCCAAAGTATTTAAAAGTTAAAACATTAAAAAAGAAGTTTTAAGTTGTTAAAATATATTACACTCAATTTTAATATATATCAAAGCTTTGAGAAACCTCATATTTTAAAATAGTGACATAGGCATAGATTTATGAGGAATATATCTGTCAGTTTGCAAAGCTATATTCAATATACAAGGATCTTTACCTATGACTAGGCTAGAATGTTTAGATGGTTGAAATAGCTTTTTAGGAGAAGTATTCACTAGTAATTGAGTTGATCAGGAAGGGTAGAAGGTAGTGAACATAAACTAGAGAAGACAGGAGTTTAAAACAAAAATAGCATATGCAACATAGAAAAGTGCTTGAGTAAATAAATACCATACTGTTAGCATACTGTTCTCAGTCTAGAGAATGAAGCTACAGGAAAAATTGAAAGAATGGTTAGCAGACTAAGTATCTGTATTGACTTGTCATCACAATACAACTTTGAGATCATCAAAACAAAGACATCTTCATTTCTGACCCAGAAGTTGGTAGCATGCTTGGTGAAGGCACAGTGAGTAAAGGCATGAAAGACACAAAACATGCAAGGTGAGAGTGATAGGAATTGCAAATGAAGAGGTAAATTTAGGCAATCTCTCACTTCTTTTCATGCCTATTAGAGTGGCCTAAATTCAAAGTACCAAATACTATTGAGAAGATAGAGCAACAGGAACTCTGGTTTCATTGTTGGTAGGAATGCAAAATAAGACAGCCATTCTGGAAAACAGTTTGTCAATTAAAACAAAACAATAACAATAACAAAAAACTAAACACACTCTTACCATAGGATCCAGCAACCATGCTTTTTGGTATTCACCCAAACAAGTTGTAACAAGTTATACTCACACAAAAACCTGATCACAGATGTTTACACAGCCTTATTTATACTTGTTAAAGCTTGGAAGTAATCAAGATGTTTTCCACTAGGTGATGGGTAAAATAAACTGTGGTACATTTCAGACAATGGGATGTTATTCAGTGTTAAAAAGTGGTGACTTATGAAGTAGTGAAAAGACATAGAGGAAACTTGCATGAATGTTACTAAGTGAACAAAGCCAATGTGAAAAGGCCACAAAGTGTATGATTCCAACTATATGGTATCCTGGAAAAGGCAAAATTAAGGAGATAGTAAAAAGATCAGTGGTTGCCACTGAGTAATGACAAGCAGAGTGCAGAGGATTTTTAGGGAAGTGTAAATATTCTGTGTGATGATATAATGGTGAATATGTATTATTATGCATTAATCTAAACATATATAGCCCTTCCTGGTGGCACAATGGATAAGGCGCTGGCCTGTGAACCCAAAGATTGCTGGTTTCCATTCCCAGTCAGGGCACATACCAGGTTGCAAGCCAGATCTCCAGCCAGGTCTGTAGCTGGGGACAGGTGAAAGGCAACCATACATTGATGTCTCTCCCTCTCTCCCTCTCTCCCTTCCCCTCTCTCTGAAAATAAATAAAGTCTTTAAAAAAAATAAAAAATAAACATATATAATGTACAACAACAACAGTGAATGTAATGTAAATTATAGTCTGGTTATTGTAATGTATTAACGTAGGTTCATCCTTGGTAAAAAAAGAAATGGCATTTTGGGAGTCATGTTAATAACGGGGAAAGCTGTGCATGTATCTGGTCTAGGGGTATATGGGAAGTCAGTAACTTCCTCTCAATTATTTTGTAAATCTAAAACTCCTATAAAAATATCAAGTCTCAAAATGCAAATAAATGAATAAAATAATCTTGCCTTCTGCGTAAAAATAAATAACAGTGGAAGAGACTTTGCTGAAGAATAACAGTCCCTTATTTAGTAATGCATATAATTTACCATAATGTACAGATTCTGCATCTAGCTAACTTGGAAAGTGGACTTATATAGAGATATATGAATATGTATAGGCATAAATACAGACAATATGAAGTTCCATTTTTGTGTGTAACATGGTATGCTACTTACTGAAAGGTGGATTATTATAAATTTTTTAAATGCATTTTAGTTCCTATGGAATATTTCTCTTTTTTTTTTTTAGTGCAATAACACAAATGCTATGCTTTCTTATATGGTTGCTATAGAAACTCTGTATGTTACCGAATAGTAAATTAGAAAACTCATAAATTCTTTGAAACACACACATTAAAAATCTTGTTTCATTGGTGTAGGTATTTAAAAAGCATTCTTGAAAAACAATTGAGTGACTGTAATCAAGTAAGTAATATTTCTCATTGCCACCATTATTCTTACACATTTCCTTACCCAGAGTTAATAGGGAGACTTCTGAAGACTAGCTGATGGATGCAGAAAACAACCCTGTGTGGATAGATTCTGGAGTTTACAAATACATACACAGGCATAAATATGAATGTGTGTATATGTAAATATATGTGTGTATATGTTTGTATGAACATATACACACATGTATATATGCATTTTAAAAGTTTAATCATATCTCAAAAGTGTAATGAATAGTGGCATAAACATTTGCTACAAAGTCTATCTCTGAAGGTGACAGAAAAATCTCCACTGTAACTCAAGCTCATTATTGAACTGTTCTTTAAAATGAATATTGACAATATTAAAATAGCTTCTTTTATATTGTATTTCTGTTCCTTTATATTTATCTTCCTATAAATAATGAATATATAAAATATAAAGATATGTGAATTTTATCTATGCAGCTGACAAATGCAAGATTATAATGGTTGCAGCATTCTATCATCCATGGAATTCCCTATTTCTTAGAATTTAATAGCTCTCTCTTAACTACTGATTTATAATTCAAAACACAAAGATCAGATCTACACTGCCTTAGTACGGTAAGTAATATAACATAATTACCTAGTGAAATCAAGTACTGGCTTTATGGCTCAGATGGAGAAAAGGGAATTCTAATGCCTTTCAGGCAGGTTCACCCAACACCCCTAAGAACTAAAATGGTCAGCACTGCGGAAGAGCTGTAAGGTAAGGAACAATTTTAAAACATTTGCTAATATTGCTATAAGAAAGCAAGACCTAAAAATTGTTTATTAAAACTGAGAAATTAAAAATGGTACACAGGCAAATATAGATTTATTTATTAAATACCTAATAGTCATAAAGAAATGTCATTAGTCACAGTACCATCAACTTACTAAAGATGTCAGAGTACCTTGCTACTTGGGCAGACATGGAACCCTGTGTCAATTATCTGAAAATACCTAGAGGGTAGAGCTGTCTTATCTGCAGCATTAAGCACAGTGCCTGATATCTAATAGCTGTTGAATAAATACCTGTGAAAAACTAAATAAAATATATTTTAATTTGAGTTTCTGTAATATAATTAAACTTTCAAAGATCTCTTTCTGCAGATGCATAATTGAAGAAAAAAAAGAAGCTATAGTCATGGATTAAATAAAAATTATGAGGACCCTCTGTTTCACTATTATGCAGTAAAATATTTTTGAAAATAATAATTACTTAGAATTCAATTATTTCCTTCTCTTGAATCCAGAAAAAACTGTATGTATGTGTATATATATATATATATATATATATATATATATATAATATAAATTAGATATAAATATATGAACTTGGTACCAATATTTAACATAGCATAAAATATTACATTCCACTTTGGATGTACATTTCTGTCAAAACTCACTGGAACTAAGGTAAACTATTTTTATATTAAAGTAATAGGTACTTGGAGATATTTTCTCAAGTCCTAGTTAGAATCAAACACTTATAAGTTAAAGAGAAAAAATAATACATAAGAGGTTGCTGAAATTATAATGACAATAATTTAACATTATCTTGAGATTTTGTGTTTGAAGTAAACACAACTTAAAATACAGTTTCAAGTTTTAAAAAACTTAAAATCACAACATTTAGGCAGCACATAAGTAGCATAACTAGCATTCTTTTAAAATAAGATATTGTTCAGTGACTTTTTAATTTTTCTCTCTTTCTCTGATAACACAAACTAACCATTATCAGAATTTTCAATGAATGAAAGTGACATGAAAATATCTGTTTTTATGATGTTTACTATTACCAGTGGATTTTCTTCTCATTTTGTTTGTTTATTTAATATATAATTAGTATACAATTTTATATTAGTTATATGTGTACAATAAAGTGATTCAACATTTTTAGTCCTTACAGTATAATCATGCATTCATTCTAGTAGTCATTTGTCAACTTCAAACTTAGGACAATATTATTGACTACATTCACCTTCAACGTTTTTACACATTCTTCTAGTGTCCCCATTCTCCTCTCCTCTAGCAATCATTTATTTTGAATTAGATGTAAAAATCTCGTCACAAAGACACATCATCATTTTGCTGTAGGCCTAAAATTATCTTTTTTTTTAACTGTGATATGTTTTATGTATATATTTTTGTTCTACTTTACAGTTTTATCTTTTCATATCTTTAATGAAAATATACTCATGAGTACAAAAAGTAAATATAATATTTTTCTAACAGAAAAATTATAAACTTAAAAGTTTCATGACAAGTAATTTTAAGATACCCCTAAAAGTCTAAATTCTGAATAAGGGTTGGACAGAAAAATTATTGAGACAAAGAGAAAAGAAAGCATTTAATTAAAAATAATGAATACAGTGCCCTGGCTGGTGGCACAGTGGATAAACCAAAGGTTGCTGGTTTTGATTACCGGCCAGGGTGCATAACCAGGTTGCAAGCCAGATCTCCAACCAGCTCCATAGCTGAAAGGCAGGTGAAAGGCAACCATACATTGATGTTCCTTTCCTTCTCTGAATCTTTCTCTTCCCCTCTCTCTAAAAATAATAAATAAACTCTTTAAAATAAAAAAATAATGAGTCTAATTTGTTATATTTTCTAATGTGCATTTTTTTCATCATTTTATCATATCACAAATATGGTTTAAATAAGATAATACCTAAAACAATTTGTGTAAATATATATATATATATTAACCTGAAATAAGGAGAAAGATAGTGTCTATCACTACTTTAAAAGTTGATATATTTAAATTCTATTTTAGCTCATTAAACCATATTAAGATCATTAACATTTGCTGGGAATGAGATGGTGGGAAGGGGCAGAGAAGGGGAGGAAAATGGGATAAATGCAATACAACAATAATAAAATTAAATTGAAAAAAAAAAGACTATTCTAGCCTGGGAACCCAAAAGTCACTGGTTCGATTCCCCAGCCAGGGCACATAGCCAAGTTGCAAGCCAGGTCTCCAGCCAAGTCTGTAGCTGGAGGCAGGTGAAAGGCAACCACACATTGATGCTTCTCTCTCTCTCTGCTTCTCTCCCTCCCCCTCTCTAAAAATAATAAAATCTTTTTTAAAAAACTTAAAATATATCTCATTAACAACTGAAATATTATTCAGAAATCTCAAAAAAATCTTTATCAATATTGCATTGCTAATTAAACAGTATTTTTTCAAATTTATAGTTGAACAATTCCTTCTTATTGAATGCAGTAATTGTGAGACTTTCCATCAGTTATTTTAATTGATTATTATGATTTCAGTTCCTTATGAAAATCTTTCTGATAATATATATTGATAACCTTTAAAAATATCACTATTAATATATACTTATAATGGAAAAGAGACAAATATAACCAGGATGTCAGCAGAAGTTTTTCTCTTATTATATACAAGAATTGATTAACCAAGTTGAATCTAAACATAGAAAAATGGTTAATCCCTCAAAATTATTAACCACTCAAAATTATTAATCTCTCAAAATGCTAGTATTACCTTCATTTTTAAACTAAATTAGAAAATGAACCAAGTGGGACTGATAGTTTTGGTTAAAAGGCTTCATCACTAGAGTAGTTGGTTAGTTTTTTGTCTTGTAATTTTTTCTGTGATAACTTTTCCAAAACCAAATTCTACATTTCATCTAAGAAATAATCTGTACCTAAATGGTACAGATTTTTCTCAGTATATGTACTGGTGTTTTTAGGTAAATTATATAGGTAAAATGCATAATTTTTTAACTTACTTAAAATGTTTAATTAAATAAAATACAGATAAAGCCAATATATAAAAACATTAACATTTATAAAATTATATGTAAGACTATTATAAAAGCCTTTCTCGGCTTTATTCCATGGTTAATATTTGATCATCAAAATTTGAAATAAACCAATCCACAAAAACACATAGAACAACAGAAAGACAATTAGAATAAGCCTTCCTTTTTTATGATTTTCATGTAGGGAAACCTTTTTAAAACAGGACAAAAACTAAGAAGATTTAAAGGAAAAAACTAATTAATTTGATTACATAAAGTCATACAAATTCAGATTTTATCTGCCAAATCAATACTGAAAACATAAAGACAAATAATAAATTGAATAGAAAAATGACATCAAACCTTCAAAAGGTGATTATTTTTTCACATAAAGATCACTTAAAAGTCAATAAGGAAAAGAAACATTGCACATCTTTAAAATATTAATTGATAAGGCAAAATTATTGACTTTTGCAATATGTAAGATTTTTTGCATTCCTACACTCTTACTTAATTCTACTATTATAATATTTAATGTGAACCTCTAAGTTGATTTTGTAGTTGATTAATTATGGAAGAGGTATTTCGTGTGCTAAAATTTAGTGCTATTTTTTAAATTAATTACTTCCCTGTCCATATAGTTATGTTAAAATATACACAAAAACACTTTCACATACTAATATACATAGAATTTGTGTAACTATAGGCAGTGGAACTCACATGAAATTTATGTTTCTCAGATTTTTACTTTTGTACTCTTAATTTTCTTTTTTGTTTCTTTTTTTTTCTTTTTTTTTTTAATTTTATTGTTGTTGTATTACATCCATCCCCTTTTTGCTACCCTCTGTCCCCCTCCCCACCTACCCAAAGTCAATCCCACCTGTTGGCCATGTCCATGGTTCCTTTATACTAGGTTCTTGTCTAAACTGATCCCCTTTCTTGCCTCTGCCACCTTTCCCCCTGACCACTGAAGGCCTATTCCTTGTATTCATATACTTGGTTCTGTTTTGCCTGTTGTTAGTTTTGCTCATTATTGTCCCGTAATGGGTGAGATCATATGATTGTCCTTCATTGACTGACTCTTAATTTTTAACAGAATGTTTTATTTTATAATATTAATTTTGAAAATATCCAATGTATATTGGATCAATTATCACTATAATACTTTTGTTCTAGTCTAAAGAGGTAAGGCATCTTTATAAAAGAGTGGTAAATATGTTTTCACTTACAATTAATTGGTTTCTGGCCTTGTGTTGCTGTATCCAAATGATTTAAAATGTTATCACATTAAAGTATGTTGTCAAAAATTCCAAAATGAACTTTAGAACCATCTTTGCCAGGCACAGAAAAATACCACATATCAGAAATGTTCAAGTTCAATCATCTTAAATTTCATTTTGTATACAAGTACAGGCTCATTATTAACTGAGATCACCTTTTATTTAATTATTGCCATGATGTAATACAGATATTCTTTTGCTGTATTAAAATTCCCTGTAGTAAAAAAAGAAGCTTTGAAAAATTATCTATCAACCACTGCATGTGTATTCTCTCTTCACTTGCAATAGTAAAATCTTTATCTCTAAAACCAGTTATTTATTTTTTGAAGTTACCAAGGTTTATGAAGCATTTCATTCAGATTATAAATTTCCTAGCAAAAGCATAAAGTTATCTCATGTCCATCTCTGTTTCTTATGTGTATGGGTTTAGTTCATTTACATTAAGTTAAATAGATTTTTCTTATGTTTTTAATGGTTCAACCCCTGACTCCTTCAGACATCACAAATTGTATCATATAGAACATTGCTGACTAAAGTTAGGGAGCTAGAGTCAGCCAGTCTGCACACAAATTGATAGTAATTTTTGGAAGATACTAGTATTCCAATGTGGACTGTCAGTAAAGAGAAAAGCCCACGATAATATCTCCCATGGTCAGATATATGACCTGTCCACCCTGCTGAGGGCTAGCTAGACAATAGCATTGGATCCTTGGTCTTTGCCTGATGAAATTCAGTGGGTAACAACAGCGTAAGTAGCATAAACAGCCACTGCTGCAAGAGTAACTTGAGTCCTATTTCTCTCCCCAGAATTTGGCCAACTATGAAATTATTTAAAAAGATGTAGATACAAGGTAAGCAGAATTTACATTACTTTCAGAGATTCTCTTTATTTCAACACCAATTTCATGCCTTTAACTAGCTATCAGTAGTTCAGAGCTAGTAAGATAGAGGAATGAAATTCCTTTTTTTGATTCCAGGAGGAAAACACAGTTAATTCACTAAGATTGTGATTCTTTTTACCAAGTAATTGTGTTCTTTTTTGAAAGCTATGTGATCTGTCATGGATTCTGAAGTCATTATTATGCCATAAAGGGGTGAATTGAAAGATAAACTTGCATTTAGATGAATGTCTATGCTTAATTTTGATTTTTATAAATTTATTCTGAATAAAATGGTAAAAATAGGTTTTATGCCTCAAAAAGTTGTAGTAGTTATGACAACTTATACTATTGATAAGCTAGGCCTAAAGTTTTCTTTCTGAAACTTAGCCATGGTCCACTCTTCCAAGAGTCACTTTAAAAATCAGCCTATAGCTTTACAGTTTGATCAAATTTTCCTAGAACTACAGAGTCCCAGTCACCTGCAGAGTAGGTGTTTACTTAATTAGTATATATTATCTCTAGAGAATAAATTTCAAATTTGTAAAGAACAAGAATTCCAGGTTCTCTACAAAGAGGGATATTTAAAAGATAAGGATATGAAGTAAAATATTCTAGGTAAAGAAGTTAAGGACAAATAAAAAAGATATTGTCAAGTGCCATCAGAGTAGCCAAAATAACACAGCTATTTATCACTTTGTTAAATTTGCAAAATGAAATAATTTATACTTGCTTGCTATTTTTAATCATTTTTTCTAACATTTTTTATTTTTTGGATACCACTCCCTATTGATGGTAAATAAAAAATGCCTTAGTGTCTATACAGAATTCTTCCACTAAATAAATAAATAAAGACACTCACAGAGGAGAACATATCTGATCAGAGTTTTTCTAGGAGGCACTGTTTGCTTTCACTTGTGCCTTTTGTTGCCCTTTCCACTACTTAAGTCATAAAAGTGAACCCACAATATTGGGAGGTGAGGGGAAAATGCAATCTCTGTCCCTTTGATTCACTCATTGTGTATGTGTTTCTGTGTGTTCATTGCACAGGAAGCTGAAAGAGAAATAAACTTTTGAATATTGAATGGTGTATTTGTTTATGTTCAGTTTACTAGCAGGACATCTTTTCACACTTTCCTAAATGCTGCCATGACTAGCAGAAACAATCTTTCTTTTCATGTCCATATTTTTCATTACTGGAGAAAAGTCCACTGATGAATTTCCCAATATTATCTTATTTCCCACTGAACACCTTTGGGAAATTACAAGCTTCATTTTCAACAGAGAAATAGGTGAGAGCTCATTTTTAAAGCAAAATTAAATATTGCCCTCTAGAATTCTATCACACTTTTTTACTGATTAATGTTTATATACATTCATACTCAAGGGAGCACTACATCTAAAAATAAACAAATAAACTCACCATGAGTTGCCTGTAAACACAGAGGCTGATGGGTGTATATGCATGAACCCAGGATTATGGTTTAGCTTTTTCAGAGGCATAAAAAAGCATTTAAACTTTGAAGATGAAGTTTACCATCCATTTAGAAGAGCAACAATTGCATATGTAGTGGTGTACTGCTTATTGAAATAAGAATCATGCAGTCTGAAGAAGAATACTTTTCTGTCTGATCCCCCAACTTTTTCTGTGGAAAGTCAGAGAGGCTGACAAATTATCCTCTCAGGTTTTCCCACCATATTATATTTGAATGAGGAATGTATTATACTACTTTTCCAGCTCCAAGGGAAAGACTCTTCATAGACTAAAAATGAGTTCAGTAAATCACACAGCATAAGAAACCAAGTAGACAATTAGCCATTATTAAATCTAAAGATGTTATTGTAGAGTAATAGTTAGTTGTGCTCGTTATCAGTGTTTTGTAGTAGGAATTTGATATTTTAGTTTTGCTATGTATGTCTAACAGCAACATGGGAATGAATCTACTGTACACCTAAGAACTTTGCTTGAGAAACATAAAAGATTGAGCCCTAATAACACTTTAATACATTTAAAAAAAAAAAAAAACTCTCCAAGATTGTTTTATGTCCCAAGATCCAAATGGATATAGGAAAGGAAACGGATATTTCCCTGTATACCTGGAAGAGTATATATGTAGCTTGTAATTTTTTTAACTTTAGAAGTGAGAGTTAGGCATATGTTCTTTTCTCGTGTGTTTCTAATTTTAAAATGGCATAGCTTTCACTGTTTGCAAAGTTTTAAATTCTTGGCCCTCTAGCCAAAGTTTCATGTGGAGCAACTCTACCTTTCTGCAAGTAATGTATCTCTTAAATTTTCAAAATGTAGAATCTTGCAAATCTACAGAAACCATAACATTTCACTGTTTGTTTTTATTTTTAACTTTTAGTTTCACCATGAACATTTACTATATTATGCAGGATTATTTAAAATAATCAAGAAGAGAGAGACTAATCAATAAATTGTTGGGTTCAACTCACTAGAAAAAAATATTAAAGCAGAATAAATTACAAATGAATAAAATAGTTAAAAAGAAAAATACAAAGCAAACAATAAGAATTAGATGAAAATATATAGATATTGTCTATGCTTATGCTCATCAATTGGTTGGGTGTAAGAAAATAAAAAATAAAATAGCAAAAATGAAAAAGTTTAATAAATTTGATTATTTGAAAAGTTAAGATAACTCTGGAAGTAAGTAAACACAAAGAGAAAGTGAAAATGTAATTGGCAACAATAAAATTACTTTAGACAGATAAGTGCTAATGTCATTAATATATATACAAAAAATAATCCTAGTAACAATGAGAAAAATATTAAGATCTAATTAGAAATATAGGCAATAAGCATGAAGAAGCAGTTAATAGACAAAGAACATGAATCACTGATAAATGAAAGCATAATCAAAGTCACTTATTATTAACAAGAGTATTTAGTTATCAGATTGCCATAGATCAAAGTTTGCTAATTACTTCATGTTGTTAACAGTTTAGAAAGGAACCCATCACACCCTCAGAATCATTGTCTAAATTGATGTTATCTTATAAATGCTGAAACTCTCTTCCTGAGTAGCTCCAATTCTCTAAATGTATCCTAAAGTTATTACACCAAAAAAAAAAAAAAAAAAAAATGTGTTAGGAATACACTTAGAAAGATTTTCACTGAAATATTTATAGTATTTATGTGTATCAATAAAATTGTAATTTAATGAATCATACTATTTTCATAAACTGAGTCTTATGCCATTGTTCAAAAACGTTAGGTGGATCTGTATATTCCAAAATGAAAAGAGGTCTGAAATGTATTACTTAGCAATGAGAGCAAGTTGTAGAAAAGTTTTGAAATTGGAATAGATAATAATATTTTGTTAAGAATATAGAGGCAAAGATGGGGAGCAGCTTAGACAAGAACCTAGTATAAAGGAACCATGGACATGGACAACAGGTGGGATTGACTTTGGGGGGAATGGGTGGGTGGGTGGGGGGACAGAGGGGAGCAAAAAGGGGATGGATGTAATACAACAACAATAAAATTAAAAAAAAAAAAAAAAAAAAAAAAAAAAAAAAAAAAAAA
>PVIW01011622.1:0-36522 GCA_004026585.1 Noctilio leporinus | reverse complement strand
TAGGTCGTTTTTATTAACTTCTTGTAACCTTTTTTGGAAGGCCTGTATTGCTATAAATTTCTCCCTGAGAACTGCCTTTGCTGTATCCCATAGGTTTTGGGCTGTTGTGTGTTCATTGTCATTTGTTTCCAGGAACTTTTTGATTTCATCTTTGATCTCATTGTTGACCCCTTCATTGCTTAAAAGCATGTTATTCAGTGTCCATGAGTTAGAGAATTTTTGGGTTTTTCCCTTGAATTTGGTTTCTAGTTTCAAGCCATTGTGATCTGAGAAGACACTTTGTATGATTTCCATTTTCCTGTATTTGTGGAGGCTTGTCTTGTGACATACCATGTGGTCTATCTTGGAGAATGATCCATGTGCTTTTGAAAAGAATGTGTTGTGTATTTTGCTTCTTTGGGGTAAAAGACTCTGTATACATCAGTTAGGTCCATTTCCTCTAGAGTGTTGTTCAATGCCACAACAATCTCTGGGGATTTTTTGTTTGGAAGATCTGTCCATTGTTGATAGTGGGGTATTCAAATCCCCTACTATTAGTGTGTTGCTGTCTATGTCTTTCTTAAAGTCTTCCAAGACTTTCCTTATATATTTCGGAGCTCCTATGTTGGGTGCATATATGTTTATCAGTGTTATTTCTTCTTGATGGATTGTTCCCTTAAGTATTATGAAATGTCCATCTTTTCCCTTTTTATGTCCTTCATTGTAAAATCTATTTTATCTGAAATCAGTATTGCTACTCCAGGTTTTTTTTCATGTCCATTTGCTTGATATATAGTTTTCCATCCCTTCACTCTCAATCTGTGTCAATCTTTTGTTCTGAGGTGGGTCTCTTGAAGACAGCATATACGTGGGTCATGTTGTCTTATCCATTCGGCTACCCTATGTCTTTTGATTGGTGCATTTAATCCATTTACATTTAAGGTTATTATTGATGGATACTTATTCATTGCCATTTTCTCCCTTTGTGTCTGTATTCCTCTTTGGCTTTCTCTCTTACTTCATTTTATTTATTTACTTATTTTTAAAGTAGACCCGTTAGCATTTCTTTTTTTTTTTTCTTTTAATTTTATTGTTGTTGTATTACATCCATCCCTTTTTTTCTCCCCTCTTTCCTCTTCCCACCCACCCTTTCCCCCCAAAGTCAATCCCACCTGTTGTCCATGTCCATGGATCCTTTATACTAGGTTCTTGTCTAAGCTGCTCCCCTTCTTTTGCCGTTAGCATTTCTTGCAATGCTGGTTTGGTAGAGATGTATTCTTTCAGTCTTTTTTTGTCTGAGAAGCTCCTTATTTCTTCTTCTATCTTGAATGATAGCCTTGCTGGGTAGAGTATTCTTGGTTGCAGGCCTTTGTTGACCATGACTTGAAATACTTTTTGCCATTCCCTTCTGGCTTGAATTGTTTCTGTTGAATAATCATTTGATAGCCTTATTGGAGCCCCTTTGTATGTTATTTGTCGTTTCTCTCTTGATGCTTTTAGGATTCTCTCTTTGTCTTTGAAATTCGCCATTTTAATAATAATGTGCCTTGGTGTTGGTCTGTTCGGGTTGATTCTCATTGGGACCCTCTTTGCTTCCTGAACTGGATTAATGTTTTCACTCATCATGTTAGGGAAATTTTCTATCATGACTTTTTTGAACAGGTTTTCCATTCCTTGTTTCTCTTCTCCTTCTGGTATCCCTATGATACAGATGTTGTTATGTTTCATGTTGTCCTGCAGCTCTCTTAACCCCTCTTCAGTTTTGTTCAGCCTTTTTTGATTCTCTTGTACTGTCTTGGAGTATTTGTCTACATTATCCTCCAACTCGCTGATCTGGTCCTCTGCTTCCTCTAGCCTACTGTTGATTCCTTCTACTGTATTCTTCAATTCAGAAATTGTATTCTTCATTTCCTCCTGGCACTCAGTGATAGTTTCCATGTCCTTTTCATGCTGCTGTAGTTCTCAGTAAGTTCCTTGTAACTTCCCTGGAGTTCTTTGTAATTTCCCTGGAGTTGTTTGTAGTTCTCCTGGAGTTGTTTACAGTTTTCTTTGATGTGACTGAGCTCACTGAGCTTCTCTATCATCATTCTTTTGAATTCCTTATCTGAAATTCCAGGTGCCTCTGTTTCATTTTATGTTCTTTCTGGGGATTCTTCCTTTTCTTTTGGTGATGGACTGATTCTTTTTTTCCCCATTTTGGGTGTCTGTCCTTGCTTGCTCTTTATTTATTTATTTATTTATTTATTTTTGTTCTTTCCTTGGGTTAACCTGCTTTGCTTCCTTGCCTTAGTTGAGCCCCCTTCTGTGATAGGAGATTTGTGGAGTTCAATGTTGCCCTCTCCCAGATTTTCTCCACTTGCTGTTCTTGGTGTATCCTTTATTTGGGCTGTCTGGTTGTATTCTGGGCCTGCGGGCTTTTAGCAGAAACAAAAACAAAAACAAAAACAAAAAACAAAGGCAAAAACAAACATACAAAAAAACCAAAAACAAAATACCAAACCAAACCAAACCAAACAAACAAACAAAGAAAATTGCAAAAGTAAAAAAGAAATAAAAATGATAATAATAATAATAAGAAAGGGTTTAGATGGCTGTTCACCTTTAATAATCCCTGACTGGTCCAGATGGAGCCTGGACCTGAGGGCAACGTCCTGCTGGCCTCCTCTGCCTCTGGGCTGTGCTCCCCTGTGTCCAGATGCTGCTCGTTCCAATTCCTAGGGTCCTGAAGAGGTCTCACGCTCCCTATCCTGTCCTCTAGCTGCTTTGGTACTCGAGAACACCATCAGCACTGCTCTCTACTCTGTCGCCATCTTCCCTCTTGAGGTGGGTCTCTTGAAGACAGCACATGTGTGGTTTATGTTTTCTTACTCATTCAGCTATTCTATACCCTTTGATTGGTGCATTTAATCCATTTACATTTAAGGTTATTATTGATGCTTATTCATTGCCATTTTCCCCTTTTGTAGCTGTGTTCCCCTCTGTCTCTCTCTGTTTCTTCACCTTTTAAAAGCAGATCCTTTAACATCTCTTGCAATGCTGGTTTGGTAGAGATGTATTATTTCAGTCTTCTTTTGTCTGGGAAACTCCTTATTTCTCCTTCCATTTTGAATGAGAGCCTTGCTAGGTAGAGTATTCTTGGTTTCAGGCCTTTGTTTTCCACTACTTGAATATTTTTTGCCATTCCCTTCTGGCTTGTAGTGTTTCTGTTGATTAATCATTTGCTAGCCTTTTTGGAGCTCCCTTATATGTTATTTGCTATTTCACTCTTAATACTTTTAGGACTCTCTCCTTTTCTTTGACATTTGTCATTTTAATTATGATGTGTCTTGGAGTGAGTCTGCTTGTGTTCATCTTCATTGGGACCCTCTGTGCTTCCTGAACTTGAGTAACATTTTCACTAATCAAATTAGGGAAGTTTACTATCAGTACTTTTTTGAACAGGTTTTCCATCCCTTGTTTCTCTTCTTCTGGTATTCCTAGGATATAGATATTATTGTGTTCATGTTGTCCTGCATCTGTCTTAATAACTTTTCATTCTTGTTCAGCCTCCTTTCATTTTGTTGCTCTGTCTTGGAATATTTTTCTACATTGTCCTCCAGCTCACTGATCTGATCCTCTGCTTCTTCTAGCCTGCTGTTGATTCCTTCTACTGCATTCTTCAATTTGAAAATTGTATTCTTCATTTTCTTCTGACTCTTATTAATAGTATCTATGTCCTTTTTAATGCTGGTATAGTTCTCAGTAAGTTCCTTGTAGCTTCCCTGGAGTTCTTCATAGTTCCCCTGGAGTTGTTTGTAGTTTTTTTTTTGGTTTTGTTTTTGTTTGTTTGTTTTTTTTAGGTGGCTGAGCTCATTGAGCTTCTCTATCATCATCATTTTGAATTCCATATCTGATAATTTGCTTGCCTCTGTTTCATTTATTGATCTTTCTGGGGATTCCTCCTTTCCTTTTGGTGATGGACTGTTTCTTTCTCTCGCCATTTTTAGGTTTCTCTTCTTGTTTGTTTTTGCTTTATATAATGGCTTTTTTGAGTTCCTGTCTTTGTGATGTGACCCTCTGTCCTGTAAAGGTGCAGTACATTTACTTCCTGGATTTACCTCTGGTGACATCAGATCATTTCATAGTCTGGGCCTAGTCAGGCTGTTTGATCCGACCAGAGACCCAATGCCTTTGTCTGTGCCCTTCAGGTTTTTTTTTTCTTTCAGTTTTTAATTCAATTGATCTGTGCTCAGCTATCAGGTATAGGTACCACTGGGCAGGACCGATGAGCTCTGTTGTCAACCAATCAATCTGTGATCAGTGGTCACCTTTGTCACCACTGGGCAGGGCCAGTTAATTCAGTTTTAATCCAATTGGACTGTAATTAGCTGCCAGGCTCAGGCACTTGTTTGGCTGGACAGATTGATTCAGTTGTAATCCTATCAATCTGTGATCAGCCACCAGGGTGCTGCTGGGTGGGATTGATTCAGTTGTAAATCATGAATATGTGATCAGCTACCATGTCCAGGGCCCACTGGGCTAGACAGCAAGACTCAATTGTAATCCAATGCATCTTTGATCAGCTGCTAGGCTAAGGCGCCACTGCACTAAACAGAAAAATTCAACTGTAACACAATGAGATTATGATCAATTACCAGGGTCAGGCACTACTGGGCAGGACAGACAGTTTCAGTTGTAAATCAATGAATCTGTGATCAGTCTACAGGCCCAGGTGCTGCTGGAGAGACCGACCAACACAGTTGCAAACCAATGGATCCCTGACCAGCCGCCAGGCTCACACACCACTAGGTGGGACTAACTGACTGACTCAGTTGTAAATCAGTGAGTTTGTAGTCAGCTGCCAGGGTCAGAGAAGGCAGGGTGGAAGAGATTTATTCATATGTAAGTCAATGAAATGAGATCAGGTGCTAGGATCAGGCACCACTGGGCAGGGCAGATTGCTTCCAGTGGGAAGGGGTTTGAAGACCCCTCATAGGAAGCTGCTTGGTGCAGCAGAGTAATCTGCCTGAGGTGTGGCCAATGAGTCAGCACTGGGATCCCCCCGCTGCTTCCCCACTTCTTTCCTCCAAGCCACCACCACAAACTCTCCCTAAGCATCTCCAGTCCAATCTGTCCTCCCTCCACTGGAGCCCAGGGTAGGTGGGTGCCAATGTATTTCCACTGTTGTCACCTTAGTTCTCTGTCTCCAGCACTCTCTTAGGCTATTAAACTCTGTGGCTTTCTGCCCTTCTCAATTGTATGCTTTTTTACTCTCCACCATGTTGCTGTAGACTGGGAAACCCAGTGTGGTGACCAGAACCCATCCTTTCCAAGTGGAGCCCCTGGCTCTGTTCCTTTAGCTGCTGCCTCTGGTGCCAGCCCAGCCAGCTCTCTCGTGTTTCTGTGATTCCTACCAGTCACGTTGTGATGAAGTGTCCTCTTCTGTTCTGTCTGTGGTTATAAGGCTTCTTTCCACCTGGTGTTCCATTGGTTATTTCAGATTTTTCCCCCCAATTAAGTTGTCATTCCAGATGGGACCTTGGAGGAGATTGGTATAGCTCCACTTACTCCTCTGCCATCTTGATCTCCCCTCCACCCTATTTTTACTGTACTTTTAAAAAGTATTGGACCATGATGGACTAGAAATAAAAACTTAGGTATCTACCACAGAGGGTTTGAGAACGTTTAGGTTAAGGAATGTTTTCTAAATGAATGGATACCTATGTTAGTTTTTGAAAGATGAATAGTTATTAATGAATGAGATAAATTCCAGTGGCATCCTAAGCAAATGAATTGGACTGACCAAAAACATAGAGATATGAAATGCACAATACATTCATAGAACTACAAATGTTTAGTTGGCTTGGTGTACAGGGTATGTATGAAGAATTGGAGATAGAGGAGTATAAATGAATAATGTAGTGGTGATTAGCACTACTTGCTAAATTTTTCTAGCTCTTTGCTTTCCAGACACATGATAGGATTGCTCTTCTCTGTCCTCTTTGTAATTAGATATAGCCCATGTGACTTGTTTTGCCAATAAAAGGTAAGCAGAAGAGTCATGTATCACTTTTGGATGGAGGAGCCAGAGTGAAGATACCATATGTCATTCCTGTAACTGTGATGATCATGAAAATATTCGTCTATGTAAAGCCTCCATTATCTTAGGCCCCAAGGAACCAAAACGAACAGTTCTCTTCCAACCTATGATGACATGCAGCACAGAGAGATATACATACTTTTGTCTGTTGAGCCACTGATATTTTGGAATTGTTACTGCAGCATAATCTAGTTTAACTGATATAAGCAGTTAAAAGACATACAAGAAAAGTCTTTGGTGCCATTAAGGAATAAAGGTAATGAAACACAATGGAAAGAGCAATAAACACAAAATGACATATTTTTAGAAAGACCACTCTGGCAGCAATGTAAAAAATGGATTGCAATGGAGTAAGACTAGAGGCAGGGAGAAATCTAAGTAGATAATTATGATAATGTATGGGAGAAGGGATGCTTATGAAATTAAATATTTGGAGATGGAAAGGAGGTTTGGGAAGTATTTAGTAGCTGTAACTGATAATGCTTAGTGGTTGATTATGTGTAGGAAGTGAAGTATAAAGAGATGTCTAGAGTGATTTCCACATAGATTTTTAATTGATGAGGCCTATCACCATGGCAGCAAATACAGAAAGAGGAGGCAGTATAAGGATGTGGAGAAGTGATAAGTTTGGCATAAATGAAGTTTGATAATCAGGGATTATTGTGATGCAGTCTTTTTTCCTTCTAAATTACATGGAGTGGGGTTGTTAAATGCCTGGAAATTTATAGGTTTTATTGGGATGAAATTCTGTTGGGAGGAGGGGATGGGTATTAGATAGCCACCAGTGTGTTTTAACTTACGGCACTTGGAAGAGGATAAAGTGTCAGGGGGAATTTTATTTGTAACACATAAAAGATTTTAATTTGTTTTATATTGAGAGGTAATAACCAGAAGAGAGAAAGAGATTAAAGATAAGAAAGAAAAAATAAATGTATATATGTGATATGAATCACAGTGTCTGAAAAGCTAAAAAGAAAATGTAAATCAGAGTACAGGTTGGAATAGATACATTTTTCCCCTTGAGCAGAAGTATACAAAATTAAAGAACATAAACCTCCCATTTATGAGTTGCTTAATTTTTTGAAACATCTTATATTTTTATTGGGTTACCTGAGTTCAACAAGTTAGCTACCTCCTCTATCCTTAAATTAGATAACCACTTTCTTAATTTTTTTTCTAAGTTTTCTTCTTTTCAGAAAACTTATTTTTAGGACTATGCTAACTCTATTTTTAGGATTCTCAGATTTCTCGAGAGTTGGTGAGAACTATTGGAGGTTAATCAATATTTGCAAAGTGTAGATAATTTGTTTTAGTTATTTTTAAGATTGTTTTTTCATTGGTTTCGTTTTATTTTTCATTTTATGTATTTACTTTTAGAGAGAAAGAAAGAGAGGGAAATAAACAACAATGTGAGAGATATACATTGATTGGTTGCTTCCAACAGGCTCCCAAACAGGGACCTGGCCCGCAACCCAGTCATGTACCCTGACTGGGAATTGAACCTTTTGGTTTGCAGGCTGGCACTCAATATACTGAGCCACACCAACCAGGACTAGATTTTTTTTTTTTTTTTGGTATAAATATGAAAAAGGTTTTGGAGAAAAATGCTGAATGGTTTTATTTACTTAATATTCAAACATTATATGTTACATAGTATTTCTATAAATTTTCATTTTAATGTGCACTTTCAACACGAGATGTTTAATAATAAATTAAGCAAAGAAGCCTATGGAGCCTATGTAATAATATTTGAATGTAAACTTTAAGGCATGGAGAGAAAAGATGGTGGCAGAGTAGCTAGCAGCCCAGTCTACTTGCTCCCATGGTAGCACGTGGATTTAGAGTAAAAACACAGAGCCGAGAGATGAAGAGGGAGAGAGGTGGGGGGAGAGAGAGGGGGAGAGAGAGAGAGAGAGAGAGAGAGAGAGAGAGAGAGAGAGAGAGAGAGGAGAGGAGAGAGAAGCTGTGAGTGAGCATGAACAGAGAGGATAGCATGAGGACTGTGCTGGAGTGTGCAAAAACTGGCAGCTGGCACTTTCTGAGTGAAACACCAGGGTTGCCCAGTCTAGCATTTCTGGTTGCATGTGTAGGGGCAGCTGTGGATTGGCTCAGTAGCCACAAGGTACCTACTGTTACCTGGGCAAAAAGAGAAGGCTGGGGAGTTGTGGGGCCCTAGAAACTGTGCTCCTGCTGTGTGCTGAAGATATCTAGAGGGAGCAGAATCAACTCCTTGCTACTGCATAGTGTTACTGTATCATCACAGGTGACCTTTCCAGAGCCATCTAGGAAGGATCCAGTGAGAAAATTTGTATGAAACTGAGGCACAAGAGGCCAGAGGCCAGCCCTGAATGTGATAGATGGTGTGATTTTTGAAAAGGGGAAGTACATGGAGAACAGGACTCCCTGGGACCAATGCTATGGCATTGGGGCCACACAGAGACCCTTTTGGAAACAGAGCTGAGGCAAGACCAGAGACTTGGCAGGGGCCCTGGCCTTGTACACCAGCCTGCAGGCATAGGCTCTGCTAAACAAAAACACAGAGGGCTGGAGTGCACCACAGGACCCCTAAGAAGGACCTGACCCAGCAGAGCTGAGTGGAGGGCTGTTATAAGAGGAGAGTTCAGCAGAGCTGCCAACAAGAGAGTAGCAGCCTCAGCATCCAACTAGAACTCCTCCCAAATAGACACAAATAGACAACCAGAAAGGAAAATTGACCAGTGGCAGATCCAGAAAGAGAAGAAAGTGGTGAAAACCAGGTACTGCTGAGATGGATTCCAGTGTGGTCTTTTTTGTGAGTTATTTTATCTTCTGCCTAGCTTTTTAATATTCATTTCTTGTCTTCACAGTTTTAGCATTTTAAGTAACTAGTTTTTTAAAAAAAATTTATTGTTGTTGTATTACATCCATCCCCTTTTTGCTCCCTTCTGTTCCCCTCCCAGTAACTAGTTTTTATATTATAGTTTCTTTAATCTTATACTTTGCTTCTCTTTTCTCTCCATTTTACTACCTGATTTTCTCTCATTTTTATTTTAAATTCTATCTTCTTGCTTGCTACTACTTGTTTCTATTCCACATTCTTATTATTTCTCTCCTCTTCAGCCCCCAAAACCATTTTTCTTGTATTTTCACCACACATTCTTTTTCCTGTTTGAAATACACTTGTTCTCTCTCCACTTTGATCAGTTGGGGCCTATTGAATGTGGATAGGGTGGTAGTTGTAGCATTTCTGTCATCTTATTCATAGATCTTCAATATTTTGGAATTGCAAATTTCAAATCTCATCATCCCCTTTCCTACTCCATTTTGTACCTTCCTCCATCCAGCCTTTTCCTTCTTTCATTTTAAATCTGAATTTTTCCCTGTCTTAGTCTGGTTTTCATTCCTTCTAGTATTTCTTCTCCCTCTATCATCTTAAAATCACTTCCCTTTCCTCCAGACATTCTTAAGCTTCTTCCTTCCTTCCTTCCTTCCTTCCTTCCTTCCTTCCTTCCTTCCTTCCTTCCTTTCTTTCTCTCTCTCTCTCTCTTTCTTTCTTTCTTTTTCTTTTTTTACCTCCTATTCCCATTTCATCTATATTAATCTTAGCTCATTGGTTGTTGGTAGTGTTGTGGTGAAACTTTTTCCCTAATTGGGTTCTTTTTTCTTATTTATTTTTTTGTTTTTGTTCTTTCTCTCACTGTATATATGTTTTATAACTTCTGTTTAAGCCTAATATTACATTCTTCATCTCTTTTACTTCATTCTGCCTTTTTCCCTCTGTTTTTAAATATATGATGTAAATTTTATTTTCTTTCTCTCATTGCTTTGTCCCTAATCACTAATCTTAATGTGTTTTATCCTCCCCTCTTAAAATAATTTTGCTTTCAGCCAGACAACTCTTATATGTTTTTCTCTCTTTTAATAGCCTTAATCACTTTACATCTTTATTAACACTGGTTCATTTGCTATTGATATTGTGATTGAGGGTGAGGGTTATTTTTGTGGGTTTTTGTTTCTTTTCTGGGTTGTGTGGTTTTGTTTTGGCAGCACCTTACAATAGTGTATAAGATGTGGTGGGTGGAATGACTCTCAGGAGGGAAAGACTCACCAAAGAGCAGCACAACAATCACCAAAACCCACGTATAACCAGACAACCCAAGTAAATGACATAAAGGACATGTCAAGAGCATTATGTTCAGGAGATCAAGGAAACTCCAGCACTGAATCCCACATATCTCCTACCATAGAACATCACACCATGAAAGACAGGAAGTCAAAGCAGATTAATCAAAGAAGCAGAAGCAAACAAGAAGAGTCACCTAAAATGGGAAGACAAAGAAACAACTGCCCCCCTCCCCATATAAATTAATGGCAGAATCCTGATAAAGGCTACTAAATGAAATAGAGGCATGGGATTCAAAATAATGTTAATAAGCAAGCTCAATGAGCTTAGTGAGCTCACAGAAAGCTACAAAGAACTCCGGGGAGCTATGAAGAACTTCAGGTAAACTTAAAAAACTCTAGGGAAGGTACAAGGAATTTACTGAGAACTATAACAACATTAAAAAGGACATAGAAACTGTCAATAAGAGTCAGGAGAAAATGAAGAATACAATTGTGAATTGAAGAACAAAGTAGAAGAAATCACAAGTAGGCTAGATGAAGCAGAAGATCAGATCAGTGAGCTGGAGGACAATGTATAAAAATACTCCCAGACAGTGCAACAAAATGAAAAAAAAAAGAAAAATAATAAAGAGGGTATTAGCTGCAGGATAATAGGAGACATAATAATATATGTATCATAAGAATACTAAAAAGAGAATAAAAGGGGGAAGGGATAGAAAACCAAATAATGAAAAGTAAATGCCTAAAACCAAGACTACTCTACCCAGAAAAACTATCATTCAAAATAGAAAGTAAAATAGGAGTTTCCCAGAAAAAAGAGGGGTACAAGAATTTATCTCCACCAAATCAGCATTGCAAGAGATGCTAAAGGATTTACATTAAAAGATCAAGAAAAAGAGAAAAAGGAACACAAGTACAAAGGGAAAAAATGACAACAAATAAGTACCTATAAATAATAACCTTAAATGTAAGTGGATTAAATGTTTCAATCAAAAATCATAGGGTGGTTGAAAGAATAAGAAAACATAGCCCACATATATGCTATACAAAAGATCTACCTCAGAACAAAAGATCAACACAGACTGAAAGTGAAGGGACGGCGAAAAATATTTCAAGCAAATGGACATTAAAAAACAAAAAGCTGGGGTAGCAACTCTTATATCAGACAAAATAAATTTCACAACAAAGTCCATAAAAATAGACAAAGAACGACCTTTCATAATACTTAATGGAACAACCCACCAAGCAAACATGAATGCATCCAACATAGGAACACTCAAATATATAAGGAAAATCTTGGAGAACTACAAGAAGGATATCAACATCAACACACTCATAGTAGGAGACTTTAATAGCCTGTTGTCAACAATGTACAGGCCTTCCAAGCAAAGAATCAATAAGGATATTGTGACATTGAACAACACTCTAGATCAAATGGACTTAATTGATATATACAAAATCTTTCACCACAAAGAAAGCAAAATACACATCCTTTTCTAATGCACATGGAATATTTTCAAAGATAGATCACATAGGACAAAAAAACAAGCCTCAACAAACCCAAGAAAATTGAAATTATATCACAGCAGCTTGAAAGTAGAAACCTACCTCAAAAAAAAAAAACAAAAACAAAACAAAAAAAACAACCAAAAACTCACAAACATTCAAATTCATGGAGTATGAATAACACACTATTGAATAATAATTAGATTAATAATGAGATCAAGGAAGAAATCAAAAAGTTTCTGAAAACAAATGAAAATGAACACATAACAGCCAAAAACCTATGGGATACAGCAAAGGCAGTCCTCAGAGGGAAGTTCATAGCAGTATAGACCTACCCTAAAAACAACAGAATTTCAAGTGAACCGCCTAACTCTACATCTATAAGAGCCTGAGGAACAACAACAAACAAACCCAGAGCAAGATGAAGGAAGGACATAGCCAAGGTCAAAGCAGAATTAAATGGCATAGAGACTAAAATAACAATTTAAAGGATCAATAAATTCAGGAGCTAGTTCCTTGAAAAGATAAACAAAATTGACAAGTCATAACCAGACTCATCAAGAAAATAGAGAAGATCCAATAAATGAAATCAGAAGAAAGAAGAGAAATCACAACTGATAGCAGAGAAATACAAAGATTTTAAGAAATTACTACAAATATATACATGACAAGAATTTTGACAACCTGGGTGAAATGGACAAAATTCTGCAAAGATATAACCTTCAAAACTGATCAAGAAGAACCAAAAAGATGGAACAAAGCAATAACAACTAGTAAAATTGAAGTTGCAATAATAAAAAAAAAACTCCTGGCCCAGAAAAGCCCCAGACCAGATAGTCTCATAGGTGAATTTTACTAAAACAAGTAGGAAAGAACTAACCTCTATCCCTCTCAAACTATTTCAAAAACTCTAAGAAGAGGGAAGACTCCCACATTCTTTCTTTCTTTCTTTTTTATTGTTGTTGTATTACATCCATCCCCTTTGTGCTCCCCTCTGTCCCCCTCCCCACCCACCCATTCCCCCCAAACATGGTTCCTTTATACTAGGTTCTTATCTAAACTGCTCCCCTTCCTTGCTTCTTCCTCCCCCCTCCTCCCAACTCCCTTCCCCCTGCCTACTGAAGGCCTATTGACTGTATTCATATATTTGGTTCTGTTTAGCTTGTTGTTATTTTTGTTCATTATTGTCCTGTAATGGGTGAGATCATATGATATTTGTTCTTCACTGACTGGCTTATTTCACTAAGCATAATACTCTCCAGTTCCATCCATGTTGTTGCAAAGGGTACGAGTTCCTTCTTTCTTTCTGCTGTATAGTATTCCATTGAGTAAATGTACCAAAGTTTTTTGATCCAATCATCCACTGATGGGCACTTAGGCTGTTTTCGGCACTTGGCTATTGTAAACAGTGCTGCTATGAACATAGGTGTACATAGGTTCTTATGAATTGGTGTTTCAGGATTCTTTGGGTATAGTCCAAGTAGTAGAATTGCTGGATCAAAAGGCAGTTCTATTTTTAGTTGTTGTTGTTTTGTTTTGTTTTTAAGATTTTTATTTCATTATTTTTAGAAAGAGGGGAAGGGAGAGAGGGAGAAAGGGAGAGAGACATCAATGTATGGTTGCCTTTCACCTGCCTCCAGCCACAGACCTGACTGGAGATCTGGTTTGCAACCTGGTTTTGTGCCCTGGCTGGGGAATTGAACCTATGACCTTTGGGTTCGCAGGCCGGCGCCTCATCCACTGTGCTACCAGCCAGGGCTTTATTTTTAGTTTTTTAAGGAAACCCCATACTGTTTTCCACAGTGGCTGCACCAGCCTGCATGCCTACCAACATTGCACGAGGGTTCCCTTTGCTCCACATCCTTGCCAACACTTGTTGTTTGTTGATTTGCTGATGATTGCCATTCTGACAGGTATGAGGTGGTATCTTATTGTGGTTTTAATTTGCATCTCTCTGATGACTAGTGATGATGAGCATTCTTTCATATGCCTCTGGGCCCTTTGTATATCTTCCTCAGTGAGTTGTCTCTTCAGGTCCTTTGCCCATTTTTTAATTGGGCTGTCTGTCTCCCTGCTGTTCAGTTGCATTCGTTCTTTATGTATTTTGGAGATCAAACCCTTGTCTGAGGTATCATTGGCAATTATGTTTTCCCATACAGTTGGTTCCCTTTGAATTTTGCTGATATTTTCTTTAGCTGAACAGAAACTTTTCAGTTCGATATAGTCCCATTTGTTGATTTGTTCTTTTATTTCCTTTGCCCTTGGTGAAGTATCAGTAAACATATTTCTGCATAGGATATCCAAAAGTTTACTGCCTATATTTTTCTCCAGGACCTTTATGGTGGCACTGCTTATGTTTAAATCCTTTATCCATCTTGAGTTTATTCTGGTGTTTGGTGTAAGTTGATGGTCTAGTTTTCTTTTTGCATGTTGCTGTCCAGTTCTCCCAACACCATTTGTTGAATAGACTGTTTTTACTCCATTTGATGTTCCTTCCCCCTTTGTCAAATATTAGTTGACCATAGAGTCCTGGGTTAATTTCTGGGCTCTCTATTCTGTTCCATTGATCTATATGTCTATTCTTATGCCTGTACCAGATAGCTTTGATGACAGTAGCCTTGTAGTATTGTTTGAAGTCCAGTATCCAGTATTGTGATTCCTGCTACCTTGTTCTTCTTTCTCAAGATTGCTATGGCTATTCGTGGGCGTTTTTGGCTCCATATTACTGTGATTTTTGTTTTATTGATATGATTGGCATATAACATTGTTTAGTTTAGGGTAAACAACACAATGATCTGATGTATGTTATATAGTAATTTTTGAAAGGACATTGGACATTACGATTAATATGTTACAGAGGCTCTGAATTACATATAGTGAATTTTGTTCTAGCAAACAGTTAACTTGGCTGGCCACAAACTCTAAGCCCTATCTCTCCTGTGCTGCCAGCTAAGATCTTTGCTGGGTTCTTTCAGCTGCCTTCAATCTCCAGTTCTGGATTCTTGCTATTTTGTATAAAGATTATAGGGTTCATTCCCTCTGTAGCAACCTCATCTGGGATTTCCTTCCTAACTTTCTAAGTACTCTGCCAGGCACCACCTATGCCTCTAGCACTTAAATACAATAAAAAGCTGTGATTTTTTTGCCACTTAAATTAGGTGGATTTGAGAGTGCCTGCAGGTGAAAAGGCCCAAACTTGCAAACCTTACCCATTTTAGTTTGTCTTTCAAGGGTACCTACCTAATTTTGCTCGCCATCCAGTACTTCATAATAGTTGGGTTTAAAAAATGTTTATAAATGTTATCTACAGGGGGGATTAGTGCAATGAAGCTACTTTACCATTCATTAAAAAAACTACTTTAGTCCTGGCTGGTAGCACAGTGGTTAAGGCGCCGGCCTGCGAACCCAAAGGTCGCAGGTTCGATTCCCCAGCCAGGGCACATAACCAGGTTGCAAACCAGGTCTCCAGTCAGGTCTGTGGCTGGAGGCAGGTGAAACACAACCATACATTGATTCTCTCCCTCTCTGCCTCTCTCCCTTCCTCTCTCTCTCTGGAAATAATAAATAAAATGTACACTTCAAAATTTAAAAAAATATTAAAAAAAAACAAAAAACTACTTTATTCTTTTTAGTAGCTACATCATTACTATGGTCCCCAATTAATAAACATTTTACATTAGTATCTCTGTTGGTAATAGTAAAATTACCTGTATTTACAAAGGTGTCCAGCCTAGATGACTAAAATGCAGTGGTCAGCAAACAGGCTCCAGAAATGGGGGTTTAGCTCCTGCCTCCAATTCTTTGTAGGTATGTAAATTTGGGTAACTCGCCTAACTTCCCTGAATGAAAGTATTCTTTTGCCTGTTTTCTCATCTGTGAAACAGGCAAAAGAATACTTTCCTCCTGGTAATATTAGTGTATATAAAGCACAATTCTTGCCACACAGAAAGAGCTCAGTAGAGTGTATTCCTCCCTCCAAATAAGAACAGGATCCAAGCCCTGGCTGGTGGTTCAGTGGATAAGGAGCCGGCCTGCGAACCCAAAGAAAGGTTGCTGGTTCGATTCCCAGCCAAGGCACGTAATGAGGTTGCAAGCCAGGTCTCCAGCCAGGTCTGTAGCTGGAGGCAGGTGAAAGGCAACCATACACTGATGTCTCTCTCCCTTCCCCTCTCTCTAAGAATAATAAATAAAATTAAAAAAAAAAAAAAAAAAGAACAGGATCCAGGAGAAGGCAGAGCTGGGGTTAAGATGAATAGTACAGGGCAACTGGGGACAAGAGAGCTCAGGAATGGAAGATCACAGATGAAAGGTGAAAGAAAAGAGGAGAGAAGAAAAAAGAGAGGCCAAAAATAATGTCTTGGTATGAGGAAAGATTCCACCAAATGCTTTTCCTGTTCAGAACTACTTTGGTGAATACTGTGAAACAGGCAAAGCCTCTGCCTGCCATGCTTTCACTTTCAGCACTTCTCTGAACCTTTCGGGCTCCTACCAGCCTTGTGCCTGAGCCACAACCAGAAATTTTTTTCAGGGACTACTAACCAGCAGCCCTCCCAAAGCTTCCTTCAACTCCAGGAATACCATCCTCACAAATATATTAATGCTTACACTATAAGAGACTCCAAAGTAAAGAAAACGGAAAAAGCATAAAATAGCAGAATGGCTTTGAAAGAGGCATTACAATTTATCAGGACAATATCCCCCATTTTCCCTCTCAGAGAAACATTGCTTAAGTAGCCCACATGACAGTTAAAAAAGGAATGCTCCAAGGTGCTTTTACAGGAGGGGATGGAGGCCAGTATCCAGCACACTTCTGCTTGGTGGGAATAATCTACTTCCAACTTGGGTCCCACTCACAGGGTGCAGAGCACAGGGGCAGCAAGCAGGGCCACCTAAGTAGAAAGGCCACAACTAACCAGCTCTGGCCACCTCTCAGACAATGAGGGTGAGCAGAGCCTTTCTGACACACCACTGGGGAAGATTCTATCTGGAGACTCTGTGAACAGGTATGTTAGCCTTCAAGTGAATAAACAACAGCTCCAAGGCTGGAATAGTCTGAGATCCTCAACAGAAGATTGCCATAAATGCTCCTTGGAAAAGGAAGAAGTCTCAAAAAGGACCTGGGCCCAAGCAAGGGCTTCTCCTAGATAATACTGATCACTTAGTGTGAAACCTCATCTCTCCAGCCCAATGCCATCTGTGTCCCCTGGAAAGAAATGGACATTGATATGAAGGATACACATATTACTGAATGCCTACAATGGCCTGGAGCCCCTCTGAGTCACGTGTGAAATAAAAAAGGATGTTTCCTACTGGTCAGAGAAAGAGACAAGTGAGGGGGCTGCAGACAAGTATTCCTCACCACAACAAAAACCCATAGCAGGAGGCCAGCCACTGTGCAACAAGAACAGCTCTGACCAGACTGGAGGGCAGGCAACTAGGAACAACTCAGGTAGCACATTAACACATGGGGACTTGGAGCACCGAGATTCAAATGGTCACATCTGTGCTGGTCAGGAGGCAAAGCCTGGAGCACACATATTATTACACTGAGATTCTATAGATTATTGGTAATCTACAGAATGGATTCTTGAATTCACTTACTCTTCTGGTTTTCTTCTTGGTTTCGGTTAAAAAACCACTCTTGAAACCAGCAATAGAGATACTGAAGCTTGGCTAGCTCACTGTGAAGGCTACTTATCAATAATTTCCACAGGCAGCTAAGAACCTGAATCCTGTCCCCACATAAAGGAACCCTCCACCTTATCAATCAAAGAGAAGCTGTGCATGGGTTTCATTCCCCCTGCCCCAAGGGCTCTGTCATAGGAAGCACCTGTCATCTGCCCCAGTCTGAAAATTCAAAGTCAGCCACACATTCCCTATTTTTCAAATGTGTATATAGAACATATCATACAAAAGACTGGGCTAGACTCAGAGGAAGGAGTGAAAGTTACTGGAAGAAATATCAATAAATTAGGATATGCAAATGACACCATCTTACTGGCAGAAAGTAGCAATGAGTTGAAATGACTTCTGATGACAGTGAAAGAAGAAAGTGCAAAAGCAAGGCTGCATTTAAATACCAAGAAGACAAAAGTTATGACTACAGGAGAAAAACACAATTTTAATCTAGACAATGAGGACACTGAAAATGTTCAAGATTGTGCTTTGATTCATCTATCAATTCAAATGGACACTGCAGCCAAGAAATCAAGAGAAGGCTGAGATTCAGAAGAGCAGTGATGAAAGAATTAGGAAAAATCAAAGAACAAAGATTTGTCATTAGAGGCCAAGGTTGAAATCATTCACATCCTCATATTTCCAGTTACTGTATACTGACGAACAGTGAAGAAGGCTGACAGGGGAAAAATTGATTCATTTAAAATATGGTTTTGGAAGGGAGCTCTGTGGGTACCCTGAAGCACCAGAAAGGTGAACCACTGGGTTCTAGAACAAATGAAGCCCAAAACATTGTAGGAGGCAAAACTGATAAACCTGAAACTGTCCTACTTCAGGCACATCATGAGAAGGCAGGGTTCTCTAGAAAAGAAAACAATGCTGGGGAAAATAGAAGGCAGCAGGAGAAGAGGAAGACCAAATATGACACAGACTGACTCCAAAAAGAAGAGACAGGCGTAAGTCTGCAGAAGCTGAGCAGGGCTGTTGAGGACTGAATATTGTGAATATCACTCATTCAGAGTCACCAGGTGTCGGAGCAAACTCAAAGGCCGCAAAACACACAAAGAAGCAGGGATAGCTGTTTCAAGGTAAAATTTCCACAGAAACTATAAGCTTTTCAACCATGATCACAGCTACCTTTTTTTTTTTTTAACAGAAATACTGTTTTACTTGTTCTGCTTGCAATATGGCCCCCTTCCCCCTACCCTCATTTGTAAAGGCAGAAAAAGAAAATAATATCACAATAAAGAGGAGGAAATAACTGGCCATTGTTTCCACCTTTTACAATCAGATGTTTCATGGGATTTGCCCTCAACACATAACAGCACATTTGTGATGCCGATAACCTAGGACTTTAAACTATATTACAAACTGATTACCATTCAGAGCCTAAAGCTAAGGTTTACAAGCCTGTTCTGCCTTCCTTCAGGCCCTCCAGGCTTGTAAATGACACCTTCCAGTGTCTTAAGGTATGAGAGGCAGCGAGCCCCAAATTCTCAGGCTGCTAATGGCTTCACATAAAATGAGCTCCTACAATTTTATTACCATCCTGGTGCGAATTTGCAGGTGAAGGGCCACCAGGGAAAGGATGAGAGTATGTCTCTAACTCCTGGACTCCTGAATTTTCCAAGTGCAAGGAACTTTTCCACTCAGTATTTGGAATGATTGCTCCAAATCCCAAGGTAGCTGAATAAGCCAAATAGGTCTACTATGTTACTCAGAGAAAGCGAGAGTAAGCCATTAGAGTATCTGGAGAAAGAAGGGGCATGAATTCGCATCCTAAATTTATACCCATAAAGCTGATTAAGCAACTTATCCTTTATATTTTGATTCATATACACATTTAGTGGGTATCAGCATGTTGAGAATTACTGGAAAATGTTAAATTTCATAGTCCAATCAGATAAGCCAGCCATGATTTTTGTACTCATGTATCTCACAACACAAAGATTAGCAAACTTGGAAAAGTGGTGGTGTCACATGTAAGTTAAAAAAAACCCTGATGGGTTCTGTAAACCACACGAGTCAGTACCTCTGCATTTATGTGACGTTTTAATAACATACAACATTCCAAATACAGTACCAATAAGTTGCTTTTGCAAGAACTCTTAGAAACCTTTAAAGCAGGGCTGACTACTAGAAAATACATAAAATTCACATGTTCATATATATCTAACTTGGTTTGACTATTTTCTTACCCCTGAAAGTGGTTTATGGCAGATAATTTAATAAGTGGTGAGTCTAAGAATATTTACTAACATTTTTTCTCCTGGGTGGAGGGAGTGGGGGAAGAGTAACAACCTAAAACCATACAAACTAGAAATAATATCTCAATTTTCAAAAGCAGTTGACTAATATATAATGAATGCTTAATGGGAGGCTGTTTCTTGTATCTTTTAAAAACAGACAACGCAGGCCCTGGCTGGTGGCATAGTGGATAGGTGCCGGCCTGTGAACCCAAAGATCGCTGGTTCGATTCCCCAGCCAGGGCACATAACCAGGTTGTAAGCCAGGTCTCCAGCCAGGTCCTTGGCAAACATAGATTGATGTTTCTCTCCCTCTCTGCCTCTCTCCCTTCCCCTCTCTCTAAAAATAATAAATAAAATATTTTTTAATGTTTTAAAATTTTAAAAAGTGATATTTTAAAAAACAGACAAGGCAAATTAGCTTTTAAATGTCAAGCATGAAAAAATAGTTCAATATGGCAGACTCTACTTTAAAAACCTTTTAAAAAACTTAAACTCAAATAAAACAAAATTCCACATAAATGGCTAACATAAAAATGCCTTCAAAAACAACAAAACTGAACTTAAAACTCACACATAAAAGTTTCCCTTTAAAGACCAAAGATCTCCTAAGATCATCTGTCATAAGTTTAGAAGTGGTGAAAACTAAACCAGCTGCCAAAAATTATTTACTTTGTAGCACAAACGACTAAGGATGTAACACCCACTAAGTGACCTGCAGAGAAAATGCAAGGTTAATTTATTCTGCATGTTTTTGGTTTTGCTTTCTATTAAAAATAATACTCATCACCATTTTCAACTCTTTCTTCATGTATTTTATCTTAATCAAAAATAGAGGCAAAGGAAGGATCACAGGGGTAAAACAATGGGAATGATAAGAAACAAATCAAGATTTCTCAAGTCAGAAATTTAAGAATAACCCATTCATTGAGAATAAATATATAATAAAGGACATCACAAATACTTTTTTCCTCTCAAAAGTGTAGCATTAAAAATTGGAATTATTTTATTTACTATATGTTCAACATTTTTATGTATATAGTATCTTTTGGATCTTTTCATATTCAAAAACACCAGGCAAAACACAGAACCCAAGTAAATACAAAACTGAAGCTTTGGGCATGGAGCAGTGCCACATACGCCAAAACTGTAGACAGTCCTGCAAGTGTAGCAACAACAGGGCTGGCTTGTTAGTCCTGAAAAACACACAGTATAAATTCTTTGTAACTGAATCTCTGGAATGTCATCTGTCTTAAATTACATCCACCTGGGATTATGTTCCAATGACCAATGTGGGCAGATTACTGGAACTTGAAAACCTCACTTTTTTGGTAATTGACATTTAAACTGTTTGAAGTGTCTCATTAAGGTCCCTTAAGAAATTAACTGCAGATGTAAGAAACTAAGTGTATAGTACTCAGAGAAATGAAGTCACCTGAAGGCTCCAAATAACTTGAAGTATTTAAATGTAGTGTGGGCATTAGAAGGAAAGGATGAACTAGCCTGCCCCAGAATTTCATCACTTTTTCCCTATTCCAAGTACTTTTCTCAGTACATTTTTAATGTAACTGAAATATAAGAGACAGGAAAGAGGTTGCAGTGACCAGGGCAACGACCTAGCCCAGAGTACATAGTGAAGAGCTACCCTGATGGAGAATGAGAGAGATTAGACATCTCCATTGCTTCCCTGTTGCCAACAGGATGTAAAAACATAGGCAGTAAAGTCTCAGACATTTCTCATAGCAATATTTTTTCTGCTATATTGCCTCCGGCAAGGGAAACAAAAGTAAATAAATTAAAAAATGGGACTACACAAAAAAATGGGACTACATCAAACTAAAAAGATTTTGTACAGCAAAGGAAAACAATAAATGAAAAGACAACTCACTGAATGGGAGAACGTATTCATCAATACATCTGATAAAGGGTTAATAACCAACATTTATAAAGGATTTATACAATTCAACACACACACAAAAAAAATACCCTCAAAATACAAACAATCCAAGGACCCGACAGACATGTTTCCAAAGAGGACATACAGACAGCCAACAGACATAGGAAAAGATACTCAGCCTCACTAATCATCAGACAGATGCAAATTAAAACCACAAAGATATCACGCCTGTCGGAATGGCCATCATCAATAAATCAACCAAAAACAAGTGTTGACAAGGATGTGGAGAAAAGGGAACCCTCCCTCATGCTCTGTTAGTGGGAATGCAGATTGCTGCAGCCACTACAGAAAGCAGTATGGAGTTACCTTAAAAAATTAAAAATGGAATTGCCTTATGACTTACCCAAAGAAACCTGAAACACTAATTTGAAAGACCCACATGCACGCATATGTTCACCGCAGCGTTATTAACAATCACCAAGATTTGAAAGCAGCCCAAGCATTCATCAGTACATAAGTAGATAAAACACACAATGGAATACTACTCCACCATAAAAAAGGAAATCTTATCCCTTGTGACAGCATTGATAGACCTGGAGATCATTATCCTAAATGAAATAAGCCAGTCAGAGAAAGACAAATTCTATATTATTTCACTTATATGTGGAACCTAATGAACAAAATGAACTAACCACCAAAATAGAGACAGACTCAGACAGCAGGCTAACATTTTGGCGCAGGAAGCTGGGTGAGGGGAATGGAAGGATTGGGGGCCTCCGGGCTGGCCTTAGAGGCCCTTCACAGCCTGGTGCTAACCCACCTGTTCAGCTTTGTACATAGCCCCACTGGCTCTAAGCAGCCCATACTCTACAATGACCCCCTTATAACTCCCTTGCCATGCAGATGCACACGCAGTTTCCTTGGCCAGGAATGGCCTTCCCTCTCTGACTATCCTTTTAAATCTGATCAGAGATCAACTTTCTTGTGAAGTCCCCATGCCCTCTGAAAGCCACTATGGTCTCCACTTTACCACTTTCCATGATACATTTTGTTTATTCAACATTTACTATGATCCTACCACAGCCCAAGGCACTTTGAGTAACCTTGAGTAGTCATTTAAAGAATGAGATACAATAGTAGTAGAATTACTCTTTTCAGGCTCTCTTCCCCAGGTACCTTAAATTGTATGCATATCTCACATGAGATACACAGAAAAGACCCTCAGGAAATTTTCTTCCCTTTGCACTTTTTAGGAGCTGCTTAGGACTTGGCAGGGACATAATTCTCATTCTTTTCAGGAGAATTTATAAATGAATGACTGAATAATAAAAGAAATGTGTTATAGGTACCTCTTATTTAAGAATATCATTGATATGTGTTAGAATTTCTTGTTGTAAAAAAATATTCTATGAAATACTTTTCCATTTACCTCATAATAAAACCAACAATGAGTCCTGCAAGAAAATGGTTTTATCCTTACTGAAATAAAAAAACAAATTAAAAAAAATTTTAAAAGAGAAAACCACATCAAGCAATATATGGTTATGAAGATAAGTTTCTTATCATTCCTTGTCAATAGTCCTGGAAATAGTACCATTTTTACTACTTCCTGAAAAACCAGTACACTAATTAGTAAAATGCACCTGTGTCAATAGTCCTGTTTCTATTTTTAAAAGTCATTTTTTCACCTAATGACTGGAGTCCTCATTTAGTACATTAAATGTTTGTGGAGCCTGAAAACTGCTCATCACTGTTAGTCACTGGCTAGCTGCTAATGCTTTGTGGTTTCCACACAGAATGTGCGGAGACTTCCAGCAGGTTTCAGCAACCTGCTAGTTAGCAGTTAGTTCCACCAAGGCACTGCGCAGACAGAAATCAGGAAACAATTTGCCTTATGCTCAAGAATAGTACAGCCCAACAGGCATTACATCAAGAGGAGTATTCTGGCAGGAGAGGAACTCTGGCTCTTCTTCAACAGCAGTTTGGTAATCCCCTTGGCCACAGGAGTACACAATCAAAACTTGGGAGTCCAAGCCTTCTATTGACACCTCACTCTAGTAATTAACCAGGGTGTCTTGGGTGAGAAGGGGTAGGGAAAAAGACAAAAACAGAAAAGAAAATTTCAAAATGAAAGCAAATATTGTTTCAGATTCTGCTAAGATTCCTTCACTGAACTAAAAGACAGTTACTTATATTTTTCTAATTTTATTAATTTCATGTTGTTGAGTTTATTTTTTTTTATTTTTTTAAAGATTTTATTTCATTATTTCTAGAAAGAGGGTAAGGGAGAGAGGCAGAGAGGGTGAGAGACATCAATGTATGGTTGCCTTTCACCTGCCTCCAGCCACAGATCTGACTGGAGACCTGGTTTGCAACCTGGTTATGTGCCCTGGCTGGGGAATCCAACCTGCGACCTTCGGGTTCGCAGGCCGGCGCCTTACCCACTGTGCTACCAGCCCGGGCTCGAGTTTATTTTTTAACACTTTCCAGATATTGAGTTGATCTCAAGTTGAAGGAAAGAAGTGTGTTCTACAGGTGAGAAATTCTGAAAGAATCAAAATGTACCTGGGACAGAAACACTGCCTGAGGAGGAACTTGCAACCACATGGACTCAAACACTGGCCAACTTCTCTTGGTGACATATCAGTGCTGGGTAAAGCCACATTTTATCATTAAGATATCTCCTCTAAGGGGATGGATGTAATACAACAACAATAAAATTAAAAAAAAAAAAAGATATCTCCTCTATCCACATCTCACTTACATAAACGAATAATACAGACAAGCATACACTGAAGACACTCCTTTATGCTTCTGAAAACTCTTTCCCAAAAAAAATAAAATATTAAGGAATCTGAAAACAGACTTGGACTATATTCAAAAGCTCAAGCCAAGAAAGAACCTTCAGATTTGACATCTTAAATTAGAAGGAATGTTTAGACAAATCTATAATCTAGGAAAACATACATACACCCACTCTCACACATAAAAAATCTGCCTTTCCACCCTCTCATGTCAAGTGAATAATTAGTAATGAATTCCTTTTATTGTGACCATATGATTTTTTCATTCAATAACTTTTTAATAAGTGCTAAGCATGGCAAACGTGAAGTTCTCAGTCTAGTGGGAGACTAAACATAAGAGGGAAGTGCTCTCATTCATGTTGCATGAATTAAACTAAGTATGATGAAGAACAGGATGCCCTGAGGGAGAAAAATGGAGGTGGGAGAGAAGACATGCTTAAGACAGTGATTTCCCCTCCTTGAGAAAGTGGCTTTTATCTATTTACTTATAGTAGCTCCTTTTATTTATTTAGTTATTTTGTTTTGTTTCATGGTTTTTGTTATCCATAGTAAAGTATAGTCTGAAAATATAAAATGGAAAATTCCAGAAATAAATAATTCATAAGTTTTAAATTGTATGCTGTTCTGAGTAGCAAGATGAAATCTGGCCCCACCCCTCTCTATCCCACAGGGATGTGAATCATCCCTTTGTCCAATGTATCCAAGCTTTGTAGGCTCGCACCCACTCATTAGTCACTTAGGTGCCATCTTGGTTTTAGCATCCACTGTTATGGTATCATAGAGTTTGTGTTCAAGTCATCCTTATAGTAGCCTAATGCTAGGTCACAATGCCCACATCATTCACATGTCATTTCATCACATAGGCATCATCACCAGAAAAAAGGGTGAGTGCAGGAAAATAAGATATTTGAGGGACCACATTCACATAATTTTTATTGTAATATATTGCTATAATTGGTCTATTTGATTCCTTATTATCGTTAACCTCTTACTGTGTTTGGCACTTCAGGTCAAGATGCAAGTGTAGGTAAACATACTGTGTTTCCCTCAACAACTAAGAAGGAACACATCTACCTCAAAACAAGAGACAACCAGAAGTTCCAGAAAATCAAGCTGCACAGAAGTCCAACAAATGAAGATATAAAAAAGAAATACTCATCCAGACAGGTAGAAGGAGCAGAGCTTGGACAGAGAGCATGGCTACATGGCAGCTTCAGTGAGATGGTGGCTATGGCTGACCAGCAGAAAGTACAGTCACACATTTTTTTAAAAAGTAGAAACAGCCCTGGCTGGTGGCACAGTGGATAAGGTGCCGGCCTGCGAACCCAGGGGTCGCTGGTTCGATTCCCCAGCAGGGGCACATGGCCAGGTTGCGGGCCAGGTCTCCAGCCAGGTCCATGGCTGGAAGCAGGTGAAAAGCAACCATACATACATTGATGTTTCTCTCTCTCTCTCTGCCTCTCTCCCTTCCCCTCTCTCTAAAAGTAATAAATAAAATCTTTAAAAAAAAAAAAAAAAAGTAGAAACACCTGGGAGCACTTCTGGCACCAGAGTAAACTGCATAGCTCGTGGTCCCAGTGCTGGGGAAAACAAAACCTCATTGCTCCTAACTGAAAACCAGTTGGGGTTAGGGCGGAAAAAGAAACTGCCAGTCTCTCAGCAAAGTCCACTTGCTTAGAGGCCCTCTTGGTCCTATAATGTCCACAGAATCACCCACTCTGGGACCCACAACCATGGCAAGAGATAAGAGACGTACCAGTCCCATGTAGAAAGTGGGAGAAGTGCCTAGAAAAGGAGTGAGTGCTGAGCAAGCAGCATTGTTCCCTCTTAGACTCCTCCCCCACATACAGTGCCACAACATGGTGAAACAGATCACCTTCCACTGACCAATATCTAAGGTTCCACTACTTACAATATAACACATCCAACAGCTCTACCTAAAACATAGAGGCAAACACAGGAGCCTGCCAAGTTGAGGGAACAGAAGTATTGCCCCAAAAAGGAAACAGATTAAGGTTCCAGTGGAAGAACTAAGCAATGAGGAGATAGCCAACCTAACAGACACAGAGTTCAAAAGCTGGTGATAAAGATGCTCACTGGCTTGATAGATATGCTTGAATATGGCAAACACAGAAGGGAAGAAGTGAAGGCGATGCTAAGTGAAATGAAAGAAAATACACACAAAACCAATGGTGAAGGGAAGGAAAATGGGATTCGAATCAATGGTTTGGAACATAAGAAAGAAAATACGAATTGAAAAACATGAGGAGAGGCATAGAAACCTCTGTGATGACTTAAAACGTGCCAACATCCAAATAATAGGGGTGCCAGAAGGAGAACAGGAAGAGCAAGAAATGGAAAACTTGTGTAAAACATAATGAAGGAAAACTTCCCACATTTGGTGAAGGAAATAGACATAAGAGTCCCAAACAAGCTATACCCTAAGAAGACCACACCAAGACACATCATAATTAAAATGCCAAAGGTTAAAGATATAGAAAGAATCTTAAAAGCAGCAAGAAAAAAAAAAAAAAAAAAGTGTTACGTACAAAGGGGTTCCTATAAGACTATCAGCTGATTTATCAAAAGAACCTTTGTAGGCAAGGAGGAACTGGCAAGAAGTATTCAAAGTGATGAAAGTCAGGGACCTGCAGCAGGGATTACTCTGTCCAGCAGGGCTGTTATTTAGAATGAAATGGCAGATAGAGTGCTTCCCAGATAAGGTAAAGCAAAAGGAGTTCATCATCACCAAGCCATTACTATATGAAATGTTAAGTGGGCTTACTTAAGAAAAAGGAGATCAAAACTATGAACATTAAAATGATAACAAATAACCATCAACAACAGAACCTAAAAAGTAAAAACAAAGACAAACTAAGTCAACAACCAGAACAGGATCAGAATCATAAGGATGAAGATCACTGGGAGGGTTATCAGCTAGGAGGGGGAGGGGGAAGAAATGAGGAAATTGTGCAGGGATTAGGAAACATAATTGGTGGGTACAAGATAGACAGGAAGAAGTTAAGAATTACATAGGAAAGGCTAAAATCAGGGCACTTAGATGCACAACCCATGGGCATGAACTAAGAGGGGTGGGACAGCAGGGGGGAAGCAGGGGAGCAAAGGGAAAAGAAATTGGGAACTGTAACAGCAGAATCAATAAAATGTACTTTTTAGAAGGCAAAAAAATTCTCTTACTGTGACTAATTTTGAAATTAAACTTTATCTAAGTTATGTATCTATAGCAAAAATACAGTACACAGTATATAGAGTTTGGTACTAACCAAACAGGCATCCACTGGGGTTCTTGAGACATATCTACCACAGATAATAGAAAACTACTATATTTCCTTTTTAAAAATATTTTTAATGATCCTCACCCAAGGAGAATGTGTGTGTGTGTGTGTGTGTGTGTGTGTATGTGTGTATGTGTGTGTGTGTGTATTGGAAAGATAGAAACAGAGAGAGAAACACTGATGTGAAAAAGGAACAGATCAGTTGCCTCCCACACAGGCCCTAGGCCCTGATCAGGATCAAACCTGCAGCCTTTTGGCACACCAGACAATGCTCCAACCAACTGAGTCACCCAGGTCAGGGCTTATTTCCTTTTTTCATAGCCACTGTTTATTGGTGTTCTTGTGAGCCAGGCATCACCAGAATTCAGTGTAATTCTAACCACACTTGTGGTATCATGAGCTTCCACCCTTAAGGGAGCAAGAAAAGAGAGGGAGGGAAACATCAATGTAATACAGAAACATTGATTAGTTGCCTCTCGCACATGCCCCAACCAGGGACCTGGCCTGCAACCCAGGCATGCGCCCTGACCGGGAATTGAGCCAGTGACCTTTTGCTTTGCAAGATAATGCCCAACCAACTGAGACACACCAGTCAGGGCTCATGGGCCCCTTTTACAGATGAGGAAACTAAAAGGAGCTGAAAGCGGCAGGGCCAAGGTTCTGGTTCAAGTCTGTGTGACCCTGGGGAAGTGCCTGAACACTGCTGAGTCTCAAAGCCCATGGTTTTTGCCTTCTTTGCTTGAGGAAACAAGGGAAGGCCCATGAGGCTGGAGTGAGCGGACTACGAGAAAAGGGTGGAAAGAGGTGAGATGCAAGAAGTAGAAAGGTCAAGATCAGACATGCCCTGGAAGTCCAAGGGAAGGTGCTCTGAAGATGCTAAGCAAAAACGGTTAAAAAATCTGTGTATTTAAAAAATTGTTTGAAGGAAAACTCAATGATACAACTTCAAACCTACCAGGATGGCTACAATTAAAACAATGGAAAATAACAAATTTTGGCAATGGTACAGAGAAATTAGAATCCTTGTGCATTGCCAATGAGAAAACAGCCACTGTGGAAAACAGTTTGATGGCTGTTAAAAAAGTTAAACATAGAATTATTATATGACCCAGCAAGTCAATACCTAGGTATACACCCCAAAAAAGTAGAAACAGATGCTCACTTAAATGTTCATAACAGCACCATTCAATATTGCCACAAGGTGGAGGCAACTCAAATGTTCATCAACTGAATAGATAAACAGGACACGAGGTCTGTCCCCAAAGTATTGAGCCAATGTCAATATAATATAATTAAAAGTTTGTGCAGCTGATACTTTTGGGACAGACCTTGTATATTCTATATCTACAACAGAATACTGTTTAGCCATAAAAGGGAATAAAACACTAACAGATTATACAACTGGGATGACCCTTGAAAATATAATGCTAAGTGAAAGAAGCCAATCACAAAACACCACACGCTGTATGATTCCATTTATAAGAAATAACCAGAATAAGAGGATGCATAGAGACAGAAAGCAGACCCACAGTATAGACAGGGACTTGGAACAAGGGCCAAATGCAAGGTCAGCATTGGACTAGAGCCCCACAGTATCTATCCAGGCCCCTCCTGCTTATATCAGAGTTAGCAATTTGATTTTGTGAACTTTTTTTTTACATTTGTAAGAAAAACCTGAATAGCACCTTTAGGGATATTAAACCAATTCTGATTTTTAGGATCTTCTTTAAAAATATTTTTTATTGATTATGCTATTATAGTTATTCCAACTTTACCCCTATTGCCTCCCCTCCACCTAATCCCCATTTCATCCAGTCATCCCCCTCTTAGTTCATGCCATCGGCCATGCATATAATTCGTTAGCTGCTCCATTTCCTATACTGTGCTTAACATACCCCTGTCTATTCTGTGCTTACCAATTTGTACTTCTTAATCCCTGCACCTTTCTCTCCATTCTACCCTTTATCCCTCCCAGCTAATAATGGTCTTCCAAATAGTCTTCATACCTATGATTCTGTTTTCATTCTGCTTGTTTGCTTCGTTTGTTTTATAGATTCAACTGTTGATAGTTGTGAATTTATTGCCATTTTGGTTTTGATTTTTTTCTTAAATAAATCCCTTTAACACTTCATATAATAATGGCTTGGCGATGATGAATTCCTTTAGCTTTACCTTGTCTTGGAAACACTATCTGTGCTTCCATTCTAAATGATAGCTTGGCTGAATAGAGTAATCTAGGTTGCAGATCCTTGCTTTCCATCACTTTGAATACTTCTTGCCAGCTCCTTCTAGCCTGCAAAGTTTCTTTTGAGAAATCAAGTGATAATCTTATGGCAACTCATCTGCTTAAGTATTTATTGTAAAGAGAAGGGAAGGAAGGGAGAAAGAAAGGGAGAGCAACATCGATTGGTTGCCTCCTGAACACCTCCAAAAACCCAGGCATGTGCTCTCACTAAGAATTGAATGGGCAACCTTTCGGTTTAGAGGCAGGCACTCAATCCAGAGCCAAACCAAGCAGGGCTAACCTTTGGCATCTGTATTATGATGGGTCTGGGTGTGGTCTTTGTATCTTGTTTAAAACTCTCCATGCTTTCTGGCCTTGTAGGTCTATTTCCTTCACCAAATTAGGGAAGTTTTATTCAATTATTTTTTCAAATTAAGTTTTCAATTCCTTGCTCTTTCTCTTCTCATTCTGATACCCCTATGATTTGAAGGTTGGTATGTTTGAAGTTATCCCAGAGACTCCTTAGCCAATCATTGTTGGGGGGAGGGGGGTTCTTTTCTCTTCTTGCTGTTCTCATTTTCATCCTTATGTTCCAAATCATTGATGTGATTCTTGGTTTCATCCACTCCACTATTGGTTCCCTATCAATTTTTCTTTATTTTCATTTAGTGTCACCTTCATTTCTGCCTGGGTCTTTTTTTAAAAATATTTTTTATTTATTATTTTTCAGAGAGATGGGAAAGGAGAGAGGAAGAGAAGGAGAGAAACAACAATGTACGGTTTACTTTCACCTGTCTCCAACTACGGACCTGGCTGGACACCTGGCTTGCAACCTAGTTATGTTGCCCTGGCTGGGAATCGAACCAATGACCTTTGGGTTTGCAGGCCAGTGCCTTATCCACTGTGCCACCAGCCAAGGCTGGGCCTTTTTTATGTTGTTGAAGGACCCAATGAGTTCCTTTAGCATCCTAATAACCGGTGTTTTGAACTCTGCATCTGATAGATTGCTTATCCCCATTTTGTTTAGTTCCTTTTCTACAGTTTTGTTCTGGTTATTTCACTTGGGCCATATTTTTGGTCTTCTCATTTTGGCAGCCTCTCTGTGTTTGGTTCCATGTATTAGGCAGAGCTGCTTTGACTCTCTGTCTTAGCAAGCTCTATTGTAGAAAAGTGTACTGGTAAATTGGACGGGGTAGAGCCTTAGGTAATCATCAGGACAGGCAACCCATGTTGACCGAGTTGATAGAGTCTCAGATACAGTGATACAGCTCTGTGGCTCTGTATGGGAAGGGTTCAGAAAGGGGACAATGTTATTGCCTTGTTTCTGGAGTTTTGCCTGCGAGGAAGCTGTCCCCATCACTCTCCCTGATGCCAGACACTTTGGTTTCTCCCTGTATGACATTGGTGCCCTTGCTATTGCTGCCCTAGTGCTGGAGCTCTGAGGGAGTGAGTGTGCATGAGTCCTGAGTCAATTGAGGGATCCTTTAAAAGGAGACCCCTGAGAATCCTGCAGTTTCTTCCATTGCCCCAACCCCCACTGGTTTTCATAGGCAGAAGTTAGGGGGACTTACCTTCCTGGCACTGGAATCCTGGGCTAGGTGGTCTGGCATGGGGCTGGGATCCCTTAACCCCAAGGTATCCTTCCCAATTTTTATCCACCATATGTGGTTGTGAGACCATCCATTCTGCCTCCCTGCGCATACCCACATCTCTGCCCCTCCTATCCATCTGGATGGATTTGGCTACTTAATTCATTGGTTGTCAGACTTCTATACAGCTCAATTTTCTGACTATTCTGAGTGATAATTGTTTTGTAGTCTAGTTGTAATTTTCACTGTGGTTGTGTGAGGAGGTGTGTTGTGTTTACACCTCCATCTTGAGCTGAAGTCCAGATCTGATTTTTAGAATCTTGAATAAGTTTCTACTTTAATCTGTACTAAAGTACTTTCCTAAAGGCAGAAATCGCCCAAGGATGTACTATGACTCACTGATACCATTTAAAGATATTATCACCATTTTAAAGAAACCTACTTTTGACTCAAAATCTTAACATCATGTTTCTGAGTTCTATAAAACATGCACTAATAATAGCCATAGGGTGGAAATGTCCACTGATGAATAAGTGGATGAACAGAATTGAGGTATATGCATAAAACATATAATGAAATATTATTCAGCCTTAAAAAGGAATAAAATTCTGACACACACAACAACATGAATAAACCTTGAGGATATTATGCTAAGTGAAACAGGCCAGATACAAAAGACAAATATTATATAATTCCAGTTATATGAGAATATAGAATAGTCAAATTCATAGAGACAGAAAGGTGAACAGTGGTTGCTGGGGCTGAGTGGGAGAGACCATGGAAAGTTATTGTTAATGGGTACAGAGCTTCAGACTGCAATGATGAAAAAGCTGGAGATGGATGGTGGTGATAGTTGTACACAATGTGAATAAATTTGTAAATAACTTAATGCCATTTAATTGTACACTTAAAGGTGGTTAAAATGATGAAAGTATGCTATGTATACTTTACTACAATAAAAGTAGTAGTAATCTCTATTAAAATGCTATTTTAAATACTTCATTTCCTAAATTGTTTTTTTATTAACCAAATTTATACATAGTACTTATTACTGTGACAGGCAGTATGGTATAAATGGTAGGATTAAATGGCCAAATCCTGGATCTTATGAATATTTAGCAGCAGGTGGGGTGCAGACAGATAAATAGATAAATGTACAATGTCAGATGAAAGTGAGTGCAATGGAAAAATCATTAGGCAGAATGAGGGAGAAGCGAATACAGAGGCTAATGGGAGTGGGAGGAGTTTGCTACATTGCAGAGGATGGTTGGGAAGGAACCCTCCCATGAGTGATATTTGAGCAGGGACTTGAAAGGACAGAGTGCTCCAGGCAGAGCTGGACAGCATGGCAAGAAGGGGCAAGCGGATAGAGGTAATAAAGAGGCCTAGAGCACAGAGCCACTTCTTTTAAATTTTTCAAAGGACAGGTCAGTATGGAAATATTTCCTCTACCATCTATGAGTCTTTCATTTGTCTTAAAAAATTATCAGAAAAACCAACTCTCACCTTATTCTAATAGAGAACATCTATAAAGAGACTGACATTTCCCATTGCTACCAATTTACATCTTCCATTGATAGAGCACTCTCCAGTGTGAAAACATCATTTGGCATGGACTTCCCTCCCTTAACTATTTTTGTATTTGGCAAAAAAGGTGGGCACATCTTTCTCACAAAAAAAATTCTGTGAGACTAATTAAGGAGACAAGTCAGACCCTAGCTGGTGGCTCAGTGGATAAGGTGCCCACCTGCAAACCCAAAGGTCACTGGTTCTAATACCAGCCAGGGCACATAACCAGGTTGCAAGCCAGGTCTCCAGCCAGGTCCATAGCTGGAGGCAGGTGAAAGGCAACCTTACACTGATGTCTCTTTCTGCCTCTCCCCTTCCCCTCTCTCTGGAAATAATAAATAAAATCTTTTAAAAAAGACAAGTCAGGTATAAGTGTTTTAAAATAAGCTTGCATTACTTTTAAAGCGGAAAAATAGATAGATGTGTAATGATGTTTTTAAATGACCGTATAAATTTTAAAAGTTTCAAAGAGGGCCCTTTTTTGTTAATTTACAATTTTCTAGCATTATAGAAATTTCAGTTAAACAGAAAACACAGTCTATCACTAAATTGTGACCCTAATTTTACTGGTGGGTGACAAGTAGGACAATAAAGTAACAAGTGTTGCCTTTACATTTTTTCAATGCCCTACAAATACAGAGCATTCATCTGCCTTCTCAGTCAAAACATTGTGCAGAGAAATAGTTAAGACATTCTTGCCTATACCAAACATCCTAGGAAAATAGAATCCTTGCTCATGGAAATGGTTTTGATTCCTTTATTATAAAATCTAGCAGTTTTGGTCATCACAAAAGCGTAGCTAAGAGGAATGTGTTGCATGCAGTGTAGTTATGAAGAAAACTTGTAAGAGAAGTAAAATTTCCTGGCCATTTACAGAAACACCTTGTAGTGGGGTTAGTGTGACAGCAGAGGCCAGAGAGGAGAAAGCCACCAGGTGTATAACCAACATGAAGACTGCTTACTTTACTATGTAGGAGTTTGCTGAAGCCAAGAAAAATGGGGAAATAAGCCTCTCAGAAGCCCACTGTAATCAGGTATCTATCATCCCTTGTGAAAGGTGATTTGTCAAAAAGCATCAGAAAAGGTTAAAATATTAATACCCTTTGACCCTGGCTGGTGGTACAGTGGATAAGGCCCCGGGCCTGCGAACCCAAAGGTTGCCAGTTCGATCACCAGCCAGGGCACAAAACCAGGTTGCAAGCCAGGTCTCCAGCCAGGTCTGTAGCTGGAGGCAGGTGAAAGACAACCATACATTGATGTCTCTCCCTCTCTGCCTCTCTCCCTTCCCCTCTATATTATTTACTTATTAATACTCTTTGACCCAGCAAGTTCACATGTAGAAATTTACCTCCAAGTACATAAGTAAGGGTGGCCAGATTTGGGTATAGGGACATTTATCTCTGCACTTCCCGGGAAAGAAAATTTGGAAATAGACTAAATAAACAGCTGTCCTGAAAGTATCCAGCCATGCACTATGAAAAACCGAGGCATTTATTGAAAAAGATACACAATACAAGAAATATTGTACATAGGACGGTGATGTCTCGGTCCCTGCAGAGTAGGCACCTTGGGACTTGACAGTTCTCCCAGCATCTCTTCCACTATTCAAAACATTCTGCGAAATCCTTTGTTGGAATCGCTATCAGTTATCCCATTATATTTTCCTGAATTTCATCCAGTCTGAAATCTCTTCCTTTTCAAAGGTGATTTGAGTTTGGGGAAAAGCCAGAAGTTGCAGGGTGCCAAATCTGCACTGTAGGGGAGCTGAGTCACCTGGGTGATTTGGTATTTTGCAAAAAAAACTCTGCATGAGCTGTGATACATTAGATGTGGTACATTACATGTGTCATCATGATGAAGCTGCCAACCCTCAGTTTCCCAAAGTTGCAGCAGTTTCCATGGTATTGCATCTCTCAACCAACAAAAAACATGGAGGTAGTCCTCATTAATTGTTTGGCTTGGAGGGGTATACTCATGATGAACACCACCTTCCCAATCAAAAAACACAGTTAACATGGTCTTGATCTTGCTGCGACTTTGCTGTGCCTTCTTTGGAGGTGGAGAACCAGACGACCCTCATTTCCTGATCATAGCCATAGACCCCCATTCATCTCTGACTATGACCTTCTTAAGGAAATCTGGTTCATTGGTAGCAGTTTTAATAAAGTCATCAGCAAATGAAGCACAATGTTCCTTCTGTTCCGACAGCAGAAGCCATGGAACAAATTTGCCACCACATATTTCATGCCAAGATCCTCCTTCAAAATCTCAGACACAGTAGTTTTTAGAATCACCAAATCAGCTTCTAGTTCTCATACTTTTAGTCATTAGCCTTTATTGATTGCAGTTCATACACATTCAACATTCTCAGGTGTTCTGCTTGTTACAGACCTTCCAGAACATAGATCACTTTCAACAGATTCTTAACCATCTTTGAAGCATTTGTGCCACACTTATATTTGCACTGCACTTGTTGCACTATTCCAGAAAGCCTTCTAAATCATCTCAATAGTTTCCACAGAGGAATGTTCAAGCTTAACTACCTCATTTTCCATGTGACAGCCACACAGTACACATGCTCCTTCAATGGTATCTAACGCTCCCACTGACTAATACAATGTAGTCATCATTGTTCACCCATACACATTGCAGTCCACTCCCATTGGCTGCGAGGTTACATCGATGTCACACAAGCTGTTCTTGTTATATTAACAATAGCTGGACTTTTTCCAGACAGACATATATATATATATATGATAGTGTAAAACAACAGTGAACATCAATGCTCTTAGATTAAGTTAACATCCTAAAATTTAACTAAGACATAAAAACAAAGCAACTAAATAAAAAGCCATCTTAAACCTGGCTTAAAGTGGGAAAAGGAAGGAAGAGAGGAAGAAAGGGAAGGAGAGAGGGAGGGGGAAAAGAATGAAGAAAGAAAGAGGGCGGGGAAAGAGAGAGAAGGGAGGGAGGGAGGGAGGCAGGAAAGGAGAGAGAAAGAAGGGAGAAAGAAAGGGAGGAAGGGAGGGAAAGAAAGAAAAAACAAGTATTTCCTTGATATTTTCTTTATTGACTAATAAAATTCTAAACTTAACCTGTTCAGATCATGAACAATATGAAGAAGGATAAATAAGCAGCAAATAACAACAGGACAGACTTCATTCAGGGGCAGGAACACATGTTTTGTTTTGTTTTTCACAATGTACAACTCTTCCAATCTTACGAATATTCATCAGACCTACCAATAACCACTCCCCAAGGAGCAGCGCTTTCTTCTCCCTTCCTAAAATTTTAGCCATATGCACTGGTGGACTTCCCCACAGGCAGTCAGGCATAAAACAGCAGCTCCTACAAAGGGGGCACTGAAATATTTAGTTAAGAAAACTATGACCAAAGGCTGAGTTCAGAAATTACATCACTCACACTTTGGCTGTTGCATAGCTATCTCTGGAGAAAACAACCACTTCATAAAAGTGCTGATGCAAGACAAGCCTCCACAAATACAGGAAAATGGAAATCATACAAAGTATCTTCTCAGATCACAATGGCTTGA